>WNGS01007286.1:0-44345 GCA_020271785.1 Procambarus virginalis
GGGGCTGTGCTTTGCCTTTCTGTGGTGTTCTCCGCCGGCAAATGGTGTGGTTTGGGCTCCCCCTGGTTCGATTCTGGTTCCTTTGGGTTCTTTGGTTTTGTTCCGGAGGTTTCTTCCTCTTGGGCACCTTTGTGGGTTCAGGGGGCTTTGTTTCCTCATGTGACCCAGTTCTGCCTTCTGGAGTTCCGGGGTCTTCCTGCTACAGACTGATCTTTTTGGGTCTTGGCACATGTTGTGGTCGTGCTGGAAACTTTGAGGTTTTGCTGTCGAGGTGGGCCTTTTGATGCAGTTTTGTGCCTTCTTTGCTGGCCGGCGTGGTGCTCTCTGCCCACTGGTCGCGACTTGTACTTTTCTAGTAAAATGTATGTGTGTGTTTACGCATGTACATGTGTACACTGTGTGTTGTGTTGTGTGCACATGTGTATACACGCAGGTGTGTGTATTATATGTGTATATACATAATGTGTATGTGTTGTGTACTTTTTCTTTCGGAAGGGGTTCTGTTCCATTCTCTGTTGCCGGGGCGCTGGGGAGCAGCTTGCTCTGTTGACTCTCACATGGTCCCGCTGTTGGTGGGCGCTTTTGGTTGTCTTCCGCCTCTGGTGGCGTCGGTGGACGGTTTCTCCCCTTTGGGGGGGTTCAGAGCTGGCGGGGTGGGCTTCTTCCCCTGCGCTTCGTCATGCCATCTTAGTGGGTGCATTGGACGTGGTCGATCCACCCATCCTTCTGGGTTCCCGTTGCTTTTTGCAGTCATGGGCCTTTGCATCTGCGGTTCTTCTGGACTTCTTCAGTCTGCGCCCTGGATTCTATGCCCTCCTCGGAGGACTGTTGTCTCCTGTCCGGCTTCTGTTGGGGCCGGTGCCTGGATGGTGGCCCTGGACCTCCAGGTCACTTCTTGGCACGGTCCCTCCAGTTTCTGGGACTGGCACAGTTGGTGGTGGGGCTTCAGGCTTGCTGCTTTGGTTGCCTTCCCTATTTTGTAATTGGCACTTGGTGTTTATTTATTTTTTTTTTCATCTTTACCGGATCTTAGTGCTTGTCTGAGTCTGCTTGAGATTCGGTGTCTGGCCTACCTCGACGACTGGCTGTGTGGGCTCCCAGTCAGTCCGCTTGTCTGCTCGCCAGGGGTGTGGTTCTTTCCAGATCGCCGGTTTGGTTTCCTGGTGATCTGGAGGCCATTCCATCTGTTTCTGTCCCGGGTTCGGACCTGGGCCTTGTTTAGGGCTATTGGGCCACTCATTGTCTTTCCCTCCAGAAGTGTTCTTGCGGCTGTGGTCCCACCTTCGGCTGTACATGAGGGGTCCCGGGTTGCTCAGCGGTTGCTTGAGCAGTTGTGCGGAGTCTGAACTTCGACGTGCTGATCTGCTCGCGGGGTCGGGTTTGGCTTCGGCGTCTGTTTGGTTCCTTCGGAGACTCCCCTTCCACCTCTTGCATTCGTTGGGTTCATTCCTCCGAGGATCTTTGTTTTGGTGCTGCATCACCAGCTTCCTCTTTGGGTTTTTCGGGTTCCGTGCCTTGGCACCTTCCCGAGCCTTCGCTCGATGTGTTCACGGACGGGTCATCTCTCGGCTGGGGCTTTGTGACCAGTGCTCACCAGGTTGGCCAGGGATGGTGGAATCTGTCTGTCCGTCGGGCTCACAGCACGGTTCGGGAGTTCGTGGCTGTCTGGTTTGCGCTTCGGAGGGTTTGAGAACAGTCCGAACACCTCTGTTCGGACTGTTCTCTGGCGGTTCTTGCCGGAACCACAGGGTTTCTCTTAGGTGTTGACTTTTGGGGTTGGTTCCGTAGTGGATCGTTTGCTGGATTCTCGGGGTTTGGCTAACCGTGAGGTTTATGTCCGGGGTGTGTCCTGCGTTCTGGCGGACAGCTGTCTCGGTTCATTCCTCTGTTCGCGGATTGGCCAGTCATCGCCGACTCGTTTTGTTGGCTCTGTCGGACGTATTGACTCCTGGCCGTGGTCATCTTCGAGTCGGCGTGGTCTAGGCGTCGCCCATTTTATGTGGCGCCCTTACCCGCCTGCGAGGCATTCACGGTGGATGCTTTTCGGCAGGACTGGTCGAGGTGGGGGTACCTGTTCCTCTTCTCCCGGTCCAGCTGTTGCTTTGGGTTCTGGCTCGGTTGCAGCCCATTCCCACGAGAGCAGTCCTTATAGTTCCTTGGTGGCCAGCCCAGCCTTATTTTCAGATGCTGCTTGATAGGTGTCCGAACCCAGGGCGTTTTCCCGCGGTTCCACCTCTTTCGGCAAGTCGAATCGGTCCTGTACGTGACTGGTTCAGCCTTCTCCTCGGCTCTTCGCGTCTGGTATTTTGACGCGGGGTATCACCATCTCTGTGGTGTTCAGGTTGCTTTGTTGACGGTGTCCCACCTGTGAGCTTCGTCTTGGCGACAGTATGACGTTTCGTACGCTTCCTCGTGTTTTGTTTCACCTCCGGCCTGCTCATGCATCACCTGAGCCATCCTGGTCCTTGATCAGGGTGCCTTCTTATCTTCTCAGTTTGTGGTAGCCCCTTCGGTTCAGGTTTCTGCTCTTTGGTACTGAGGTAGATTTGTACGTGTGCAGCCTTTCTCCGTCCTGGCGGCAGTCGAGACGGCTGCTTTCCGGAGGGGTTCTTGGGTTATTGATGCTTGACTGGTTTGGCCGGGGGTGTATCCTGTGTTGTCCGGTTGTGTTTTTTGCCGTTGCCTGGGTACCGTGTCTGGGGATGCCCTGTGGTTGATCTGGTTCCCCTCGTTCCCTGTTTTCAGGGCTCGGGTCTCCCAGGTCGTCCGCAGAGTTTTTCATTCTTCCAGCCTGCGGTCTTCCTTTGCGCCCGTGCTGTTCAGACGTTTGCAGCTTTTGCTGCTGTGTTGGCAATGTCTAGGGCTCATTTCGGGCGCAGGGATTTGAAGGTCGCACAGGTTCTTGGCTGCCCATTCTTTATGCGCGTCTGCTCCTGTGCGTTCTTGTTGCCTTGGGTCGCTGGTTGCAACCTGTTGTCTCGGCTTCGCGTTGCAGAGTTTGTGGCGGCTGCCTACCGGGTTAGCCCTTTCTTTTCCTTCTCTTTGGGTATGAAGCTCCAGGGAGCCGTAGGGGCTCCCCACAGAAAACCAGCATTGAATGTAATGAAACGCCATTTTCTGGGTGAGCCCCGGAGGCTCCCTGGCAACCCTCCCTCCCACCGGTCGGCGTTTTTTTCGCGTTGGTTGAAGCTTAGCTTCCGAACTGAAGCTTGGCAGCCGGCGCGGTAGGTCCGGGGCTCCCCCCTCCCCCTCTCGGGGCGGGGAGGGCTGCGCGGACGATCGGCGCAGCAGTAAAGTGTGATGTTTGCTTGTTTGCTTGTTCCTTAGGATTGTAGGGAGTTTCTGCCTCTGTTCGGTTTTTGTTTTTGTTTTTTACCATGTGGGGTTTGTTTTGTCATGCCTACCTTTCTGGGTGCCTAACCCCAGTTGATGGCAGATAAGGAAAACCCCAACCACAAGAGGGTTTTCCAGTGCCATTGCTCCCTGAAACCTCTCTGAAGGGGCCAGGTTCTGGTGCTGGTCTTTGGCAGGTCTGAACTCCTTAGCTAATGTCCTGGTCTAATATAATATACATTAGCCCGATAAGCTCCAGGGAGCCTCCGGGACTCGCCCAGTAAATGGCGTTTCATTATATTCAACGCTTTTTTTTTTTAGAATATCTGGAAAGGTTTGGAGTTCAAGTGACTTGCTGAAGAGCAATGCAATGGCAGGAGCTAAAAATCTGGAGGCTTTTTTGTAAATAAGAGTTGGTATCTCCTCAAGGGCACTGGACTTGGTTTTAAGGGAAAGGATTGTCAGTAACATCAGTGGAATTAGTAGGAATTAGGTACAGAGACTGTGGATAGTTACCTGTAAGATAGTCCTGAATATTAGTACTGGAAGATGGAATATCATTTGCAAGGGATGACCCAATGGAAGAGAAGAACCTATTGAACTCAAGAGCAGTGTTAGAGGCTGAAAGCAGACTATCATTATTTGACAGGAGTATTGGTTTGTTATTCATAATCTTTTGATCCCAATATTTGAGAAGTTGTGCTCCATGTTTTCTTAATATTGCCCTTTGTGTGGGTAAATTTATCTTCGTAGTATTTAATTTTGGCTCTCCTAATTATTTTAGATAGCAATGACGAGTAATTCTTTGAGAATTCTTTGGAGATGGTTCCTAACCTATACTTCTTCTCAAGTTCATGTTTTTTATTAATGGATTTAAGTATCCTCTTTGTAAGCCAAGGATTGTTTAGCCTTTTAGTTGTGACTCGTTTCTTTAGCATAGGACAGTGTGTGTTACAAAGCCTGAGAGTTTTTTGAAGAAATGATTGCATTGCTAGGTTGATGTCCCCTATGTTCCCTAATTCGGATTCCCAGTTGATATTAGCAGCAGCAGCTTTAAAATTGCCTATGGCTGTTTCATTGTGCAGCCTAAAGCTTATCTCCCTTGCCTCTAGAGGTGGTTTGTTAATGTTGGTTTTGAGAAATGTAGGGTAATGGTCTGTAGTGCTATCAAGGATTATCCCTGAAGTAAGTGGAGAGGTTATGTTGGTCCAGATGTGATCAAGAGCCGTGGCAGTACTGTCAGTGATACCCCCGTTGAAAAGCAGAGGTGCAACTGGTACTCTGAGAGAGAACTCTATCAACATCAGAGGCCCGAGACTGTTCAACACGCTTCCACTACACATAAGGGGCATAACTGGCAAACCCCCTCACAGTGTTCAAGAGAGAACTGGATAAGCACCTCCAAAGGATACCTGATCAACCAGGCTGTGACTCATTCGTCAGGCTGCGAGCAGCCGCGTCCAACAGCCTGGTTGATCAGTCCAACAACCAGGAGGCCTGGTCGATGACCGGACCGCGGGGACGATAAGCCTTGGAAGCACCTCAAGTTAGTTTAGTTCATTTATTATGCACCCCATACCCATCTTGTGGGCGGTAGTGGAAAGGGTTACAGAGGCACATAATGGGCTCAGGGACTGAACCCCACAATTCATTTAGCTAAGCAAGTTACAATCTTGATGAGCTAGTTACAAAATTCAATATAAGTCGTCACATCAACAATGGGTTCGAGATCGACCTCAAGTACAGGTTCTAAATTAAGCAACTGACATATGTGGAGAGCTAGTGTCAAAATTTATATGTTTGTCCTGCACACCGCCTCCCATCCAGTGGACAGCGGTGGATAGGTTACAATCACTCAGTTACTACCTACAGTAACTGAGTGATTGTAACCTATCCACCGCTGCCCACTGGATGGGAGGCGGTGTGCAGGACAAACATATAAATTTTGACACTAGCTCTCCACATATGTCAGTTGTCAGATGTCACAGATGTCAATGGGTTCGAGCACCTCAAGGTAAGGTGATTCTAGTAGGTCTAGTGATTACGGGTATGAGGAAGCAGGAATTCATACAGTTGAGGAAACTAGCAGCAGGAGAGTTATCAGGCTCGCAGAGGTCAACGTTAAAGTCACCAGAAATAATTAAGTGGTTTTTGTTTAGTCGGTTCTCTAGTATAAGATTTCTAAGGTTTGAGTTACATTGAGTCACATCATTGTTAGGAACCCTGTAGACTGCTCCCACAGTCAAGACAGCATCGTTACCCTTGACTCTGAAAGAGGCAAATATATACTCTCCATAAGGGTCTCTAGATTTAATTACTTTTAAGCAAGTCAGTGCATGGTGGTAGTAAAGAGAAGTACCACCACCTCTTTGTATAGGACGACAGTTGTGAATGGCCGAGTAGTTAGGTATGTTGTAGAGTTGAGAAGTGTCTTCTTTTAACCACGTTTCAGTAAACACAATAAAAGAGAATTTGTTGTCAACTGTTTGAATCAGGGCATTAACATCATCAAAGTGCTTGCAAAGAGATCTTACATTCAAGTTAATTACAGAAACATTGTCATTACACGCTAAAACATTGTTTACATCATGTGCTGTGTAATATCTGCAATTTTGATAATAAAAGTGATGATTGTCATAGATACTAGATAAAAGGTTAAGGTCTGGATCTATAATAGTTTGTATAAGAGGGCTGTTTTACAGAAAAGCCAAAAAGACAATGATAAAAGAACTAGCTATGAAATATATATATATATATATATATATATATATATATATATATATATATATATATATATATATATATATATATATATATATATATATAAAACTATACACAAAAATGAGGTAGGTTGCTTAACCCTCAAACCGCTAGGGTCCCAAATGGAATTCACACCCACAGGCGCAAAAAAAAAAAAAATCCAAAAAATTCTTTTGTCTTATAGAAGTGTTCATTTTTGTTCCCTGATCACGGAAAAAATAACTAAAAAATCATAGGTGGCATACTTTAGCTGCAATAGGGTAGGGAAATGTGGCAAAAAATGGGCGTTGACAGAGCCTTCGCCAGATGAGGTCTACTCCGCTCGAACTGTCAGGCGGCAGTTGCCACAAATATATTATTACCTAATTATTTCAATGTCTCTGATTGATTTTTTCTTAGTTTTTTTTTTGCAGTAATATTATTCAATACAGTGAATTGTGATATATTTATATAATAAAATTTGTGAACCGTCACTGTACTCAAAATTATGGTGTGCATATTAGTGATTCAATTATTATGTTCATAAAACAATAAACAAATAGTTTTGCTGTTGTTACACTATTTACAAAGGTTATATATTAGTATTTGCATGTTTTGTTCACTATAACGAACCACTAAGTTGGTATTGTGAGTCAAAAGCAACGAAGAGTGACCGCCACACACCAACCAGCCACTCGCTGCCACTCCCTCCCTCAACAACCTCACTCGCCCTCCTTCTCCTCCCACAATACTGTTTTTGCATTTATTCACTATACAAAGACGTTATATATAAGTATTTACATGTTTTGTTCATAACTGTACATCTAAGCTTGTATGGTGAGTAAAGATACTGTGACGGTAAAGTATTGGAGTATGGTGTTCGGCAGTCTTCCAATGGCAGATGTCAATGCCGGGTCACACACCAACCTGTCCTCTTAAAAAGAACGTCGCATTTGGCCGTTTGCCCGTATGGCTGAATTTGGACGTAATTTGAAAATGAAAAAAATATGAAAATAAATTTAGGATTTTTATTTTCAACAGCAGTAAGTTAAGGGTGCTCTGATAGGTTAGGTGGGCAGGAAATTCTCATAAAGTTTCAAAACGTTATGAAAAACGTTAATTTAAAGTGTCCTCTCATAACCTCTGTGCGTACGCCGGACGACTCAAATAGAAAACGGAACAGAACGTCACTTTTGTGAGTCGATTTCATTTCAAATTACGTCCAAATTTGGCCATATCGTGCATACGAGCCAAAAGTGACGTTCTTTTTAAGAGGACGGGTTGCACACACACAAGTTAAAACAAAAAGAATGACTGCTTGTCTGGTAGTCTGTGGTAAGGTAGGGGAAGACATACAAAACACAAAAGATAAACAATGAAATTTAATTACTCTAGAAAACAAATTTAAATAAAGACAATTCCTTGGCTTGGTAAGGTGCAAGTATAACAAGTGAAAAAGAACTAACATAAAAATGAATAATGGCTTACGTTAACAATAAGACAAAAATATAATACAAGGAAATTATAAAATGGTGCTGGAATATTAGCGCAAGCTAAGAACCGCTACTTGATACCCGAGGAATATCAATTAGATGTTCACAGCTTAAGAGCACGAGATATTCTGAGGTGGTACAGCTCGCTGACTCCAACGTTGACTTGACGACGTGCGTGAGTGGTGGAGAGTTGGAGTGGTGAGATCCCGAACAGCCAATGAGAATACGGGCAGACCGACACTTGGCAGTTGGCTAATTGAAGTGCAGTCGGCGAACAGGCGGTGAGGAGTGTGAGGGGGGAGGGGGTGCAGGTGCGTGTGG
This sequence comes from Procambarus virginalis, assembly GCA_020271785.1. NCBI lineage: Eukaryota > Metazoa > Arthropoda > Malacostraca > Decapoda > Cambaridae > Procambarus > Procambarus virginalis. The sequence continues at coordinate 7,887 of WNGS01007286.1, forward strand.
CTGTCTTGATATACGTTTTTGCTACTGTAGAACGTATCTTGAATGTCGAACATAAGTGACTGATGAAGGGAAGAGCAGGCTCAATCTCTCTTGAAAGAGATTATCGTCACAATACGAAGACGTAGCTACTCACACAGTCAGCTGGTGGTGGCGGCCCTCAAGGCCAGACGCACTAATATTTCTCCTCAAACAATATTTTTGTGGTGTTATTATGCTATATACACACATTATATATAAGTATCTACCTGTTTTATTCACCGTACCTGTACAAATAAGCTGGTATGGTGCCCAAAGACCATAGTGGCCACCAGTAAACAACATGATAAGTTGTGCAGATGACGCACCACCCTCACCAAAATGACGGCTCCCAACCTACTCCTATTGCTGTTATCACACTCTGTACACACGTTATATATAAGTATCTACATTTGTGTTCACCATAGCGAACCACTAAGCTGGTATGGTGAGTGCAGTCAGTAAAAGGTGGCCATACACAGTCAGAAGACGATGCCACAACCCTCCCTCCCACAGCCTTATTCCTCCCTCCATGGAGCACAGCGCTAAATATCACCACAATCCTGCTATCATCAGATTCCTGGTCAGTTTTATCACAGTCAGGGGTCATATCTTCTATAATACTATCATCTCTAACTAATAGCATGATCATATATATTATGGCATTTATAGGCGATGCTGTGGTCTAAAGCTGAACAGCGGTGCTGTGAGCTCATGCTGCATGCGCCAGCCTTGGTGGCTTGCTCGATACTGACATTCTAACACCCAAGAATGTTGGCCTGGATTTTTTTTCTAGGTGGCATCTGGCAACTATCGGTCGTGGCTGCACTATAGCTGCCCCTATCCCAGGTGGAGAGTTTAAATTATAGCGCTAGACACGAAATCATATACTGTATATATATAAGACATGCGCGGTTTCAGTTTTGCCACAGAAAGCACATATATATATATATATATATATATATATATATATATATATATATATATATATATATATATATATATATATATATATATATATATATATATATATATATAATATGTTTTGTGCAGTTTAAGGGTTAATGGTGATGAGTAACCTCAGATATTGAAGTATTTGGGTCAGCTTGTGATGAGTCAGGTGTTGGTGGTACACTTAACATGAAAATCAACATATATTTGCATAAATAGTGTACAGCAAAGATAAAAAATTTAAAATAAAATAATGAATATACTGTTCTGCAGATGGGACTTCAGAATCTGAAAACCTGGCTGAGTTTTGGTGGCATGATGTACCCCAATCGCTGCACTACGTGACTAACAAGAGGTACAGTATACTCTTTCTTTATTAAGTATGCTTCATTTAAAGCATGATGTCAGGATTTTCAGCCTTATTATATGCACATAAGTCAAATTTATTTACAAGGTATCTGGCATTTGTGTAGAAACGCTGGTGGAGCCCCGTGACTACCAGAAACTATCATCACTGATTGTCTGCACCTTTTCCTGTTTGTTGATGTGCTCCTTAAGATACGGGCACCATACAACCACTGCATATTCCAGCTTTGGTCTAACAAAAGTCCCCCCTCACTGTCTGGCTCGTTGCCGCCGTGTGGGGGCTTGGTGGGCAGCTGCCGGAGTGTGATGCTCCATGGGTCAGTCCTCTGTCCTTTTGCAGCCTTATGCTCCTGCTGCTGCCTTTACCAATTTTGCCAGACCCCTTTTCCTTTTCCTCGTGTTTCGTTTTTCTCCCCCCCCCCCTCTTCTCCTATCAAATTGTCATTTCCTGCTGACCTTTTGCCTGTTTTGATTATTCTTCCGACCTTCTATTCTTTTGATGCCCGGGTGTTTGAAGAGGCATACTCTTGCACCTGTAGAACTGTAGTACCTAACGTCTCGAGCGAGGGGACCCTTTTATTGTCAATCCCCCTTTCGTCACTGAACCCGCTCTCGATGGACTCGCGGTTCTTAAGGTGGCGTTTGTGGGGCGTATACTCACGACACACCCCTGGGGAGCCCCGGCAAGATCGGCGATAGCCTCTTGTTGGGTGTCCTGCCTCTAATTGTGGCTCCATGGTGGGTGTGGGGGCACATTCGTGAATGAAAGTTTTTCCTCATTTTCATTGCTGATAATGTGTCCCTTATATTTTCTCAGGCTCGTGGGGTGGGCGACCAAGCCCCCAGTCGGACTGTGTTGGAAGACCAGGCCCTGTAGCCCCTGCTGCATTGGGCCCCGACGACCTGACTACTCCCCTCAGCTCCCTTCCCTCCTCTGCGGTAGGGTCGAGTCCCCACCCCCAGTGGTGACCACCTTGTCCCCTGGCACAGCTTCGTCTCTCATTGTGACTACTGCACCTTTTACCCCCATGAACTCCGGGGGTTCTCAACGCCGTTCCCGCCACGGCCGCACTCGCATGATCCCTTCCCGTAATACTACTTACAATGCCTTGTTTGGTCCTGCTACGTGGGCTAAATACTTTGATCTCCACCATCTGGATTCTACTCCTCCTGACGATTTCTCCCTCCATAAACACCTTGTTGATTCAGTAGATGCCTCTGTTACTTTTAACTCCACCAGTTACGGTACGTGTGTCGTCGCTGCTCCTTCTCAGGATGCAGCTACTCGCTAGCCGCTTTGTCCTGAATTGGCGAGACCCCTGTCCGGGTCTCCAAAACGTTCGGTTAAATGCCAGTGTTGGCACTGTTCTCCTCCCACACCATGTTGCAACTGGTGTTCGGAACCTCAAAGATTGCCATAGGATATTAAACATATCCTCGAAGCCCAAGGCCATTCTGTCCTCCAGGTGGACATGTTTACTCGACCCCCTCGTGGTCATCGCCATCAGCCCCTTTGGTTGTAAAAATCACCTTTGATAGTAGGACCCTTCCGCCCTCTGTTATTCTTGCTGGTGACCAGATGCTCCGTTCAGGGTACATTCCCTCTCCTAGACTATGCAATAAGTGTTGGAAGTTCGCACGGTGTCCTCAAATGCACAGTATTGTGTATCTGTGCCCCTTGTGTGGGACGATGGTCATTCTAAGTCCGAGTGCACTTCTCCCCAGGCTCGCTGCTCAATTGCGGTGAAGCCCACCCTACCTTCTCAAGCTCGTGTATGCACTACAAACTCGAGGAAGCCGTCCTCAACTTGAAGCACCGTGATTGTCTGTCTTTTCCTGAAGCGAGACGCCAAGTTTGTCGTCTCACCCCTTTCGCGGGGCGTCTCCTACGCTCTCGTGTTGCGTTCTACCCTCCTTCTCGTCCTTCCCATCTTCCTCAGTCTCACAACCGTTTCCAGGCCTTAAACCCGACCACACCCACCTTCTCCTCCCCTGTTCCTTTCCTCCTGTCCCAGATGGAGAACCGGGAGGGAGACATCTGGGATTTCCCCCCTTCCTACCNGGAAGTCTGACAAAAAAGGGCATTGACAGAGCCTTCGCCAGATGAGGTCTACTCTGCTCGAGCTGTCAGGCGGCAGTTGCCACAAATATATTATTACCTAATTATTTCAAGGTCTCTGATTGATTTTTACTTAGTTTTTTTGCAGTAATATTATTCATTACAGTGAATTGTGATATATTTATATAATAAAATGTGTGAACCACCGCTGTACTCAAAATTATGGTGTGCATATTAGTAATTCAATTATTATGTTCATAAAACATAAACAAATAGTTTTGCTGTTGTTACACTATATACACAGGTTATATATAAGTATTTGCATGTTTTTTTCACCATAATGAACCACTAAGTTGGTCTTGTGAGTCAAAAAGCAACGAGGAGTGACCGCCACACTCCAGCCACTCGCTGCCACTCCCTCCCTCAACAACACCTCACTCGCCCTCATTCTCCTCCCACAATACTGTTTTTGCATTTATTCACTATACACAGACGTTATATGTAATTACAGGATTTACATGTTTTGTTCACCATAACTGTACATCTAAGCTTGTATGGTGAATAAAGACACAAAGATGTAGCTACTCACACAGTCAGATGGTGGCAGCCTCCCTCAAGGCCAGACACACTAATATTTCTCTTCAAACAATATTGTTTGTGGTGTTATTACGCTATATACACACATTATATATAAGTATCTACCTGTTTTATTTACCATACCTGTACAGATAAGCTGGTATGGTGCTCAAAGACCATAGTGGCCACCATTAAACAACATGATAAGTCATGCAGATGACGCACCTCCCTCACCAAAATGGCAGCTCCCGACCTACTCCTATTGCTGTTATCACATTCTATACACACGTTATATATAAGTATCTACTTTGTGTTCACCACAGCGAACCACTAAGCTGGTATGGTGAGTGCAGTCAATAAAGGTGGCCACACACAGTCAGAAGATGATGCCACCACCCTCCCTCCCACAGCCTTACTCCTCCCTCCATGGAGCACAGTGCTAAATATCACCACAATCCTGCTATTATCAGAATCCTGGTCAGTTTTATCACAGTCAGGGGTCTTCTATAAAACTATCATTGCTAAATAATAGCATGATCATATATATTATGGCATTTGTAGGCGATGCTGTGGTCAAAAGCTGAACAGCAGTGCTGTGAGCTCGTGCTGCGTGCACCAGCCTTGATGGCTTGCGCAATACTGATGCTCTCACGCCCAAGAATGTTGGCCTGGATTTTTTTTCTAGGTGGCATCTTGCAACTATCAGTCGTGGCTGTACTATAGCTGCCCCTATCCCAGGCGGGGCATTTAAATTATAGCACTAGACATGAAATCATATATATATGACATGCACGGTTTCGGTTTTGCCACTGAAAGCATATCATTTAGGGGCATTGGCCCTTTCGTGGCTCGTCTCTAAGGCAGGTTCTCACCTGTTTCCGGTGGGACTGTGCAGACCTCTGGTTCATTCTAGACTTGCCCCATCTGAAACCGTGGGTTTATTTCCCCTCCCTACGGATGCCTACTCTGTCCCAGGTCCGTCTTCCATTGGAGCCAGGCTTTGGATGGTATCCCTGAACCTCAAGGATGCGTATTGGCACGTCTCGCTTTATCCGAAGTTCAGGGACTGGATCGGTTTTGTTGTGGGGCGTTCAAGGTTGCCGCTTTCATTGCCTTCCATTCGGCTTGACTCTGGTGCCTCACGCCTTTTTCCTTTGCCTTTCCGTGCCATTTTCTCACACCTTCCTCGGGTCAGGGTGGCTTGCCTGCGTCTGTTTGGTATTAGTTATCTTGAGATCTTGGTTATCTTGAGATGATTTCGGGGCTTAGCGTCCTCACGGCCCGGTCCTAAACCAGGGCCTCCGTTTTGTTACACATCCCCAGAAGCAGCCCGTAGCAGCTGTCTAACTCCCAGGTACCTATGTTCTACTAGGTAACAGGGGGCATCAGGGTGAAAAAACTCTGCCCATTTGTTTCCGCCTCCACCGGGAATCGAACCCGGAACCTCAGGACTATGAATCCGAAGTGCTGTCTACTTAGCTGTCAGGCCTCACTCTGGCCTACCTCGATGACAGGCTAGTTTGGGTTTCCAGCCGGTCCGTGTGTCTGCTCGCTAGGGATTTGGTTCTTTCCCAGCTCGCCGGGTTCGGGTTCCTGGTGGACTGGTGGAAGTCCCATCTGGTTTCCTCTTAGGTTCGGTCGTAACTGGGTCTTGTGTGGGACACTTCTTTGTTTCTTCTTCTGGCAGCTCTGCTTCGCCTATGCTCCCACCTTTGTCTGCTCCCAAGGGGCTCCCAGGTCATGCGGTGGGTGCTTGAGGGTTGTGCGGGAACCTCAACTTTGCCATGATGGTGTTCCTGCCGGTTCGGGTGTGATTTCGTCGGCTGTTCAGGTTCCTTCGGGGACGTCCCTTTTGCCTCTCACGATCACTGGGTTCGGCCTCCGGGGGCTTTGCATCGGTTGCTGTGTTGCCGGCTTCCTCTTCAGGTTGTTCGGGGTTCAGTGCCTTGGTGCCTACCCGAGCCCCTCGCTTGATGTGTTCACAGAGGCGTTGTCTGTTGGCTGGGGCTTTGTGACCAGTGCTCGCCAGGTCAGCCAAGGACGGTGGGGTCCGTTCTTCTGTCGGGCTCATAGCATGGTGTGGGAGTTCATGGCTGTGTGGATGTTGCTCTTAAGGATTCAGGTCACTCGCAGATCGACGATCCAGCTCCATTCGAGCTGTTCCCCAGTGGTTTCTTGCCTGAACCATTCGGGTTCGTTGCGGTCCTTGGCTCTTTGGGTCTGATCGCTTCGGTTGACTTGTCTGCTGAGTTCTCGGGGTTGGCTCTCTTGGCGGTTCGCGTTCGTGGGGTGTCCTAGGTCCTGGCTCGCTTGGAACCTTCCAGAAGAGTGTTGTCCTGTCCTTGGTGGCCGGCCCAGCCTTGGTTCAGGCGCTGCTTGCTCGGTGTCCGAACCCGAGGGGTCTTCCCGTGGCTCTGCCTCTTTTTGCAGATCGGTCCAGCCTGGTACAAGGCTGGTTCATTCTTCTCCTCGAGTCTTTAACCCTTAAACTGCACATGGCGTATATATACGCCCTGAGTAACATGTCTCACGATGCGCATGGCGTATATATACGCCATAGGGTGCCACGCCCGATTCAAATGGCCCGCGGCTACACAGGGTTCACATTAGCTTCCTCAGGGCTCTTGTAAACAGACGCAATTTAAAAAAAAAATCGTGGGCAATATTCTCAGGTGTGAGAGGCACATTACTGTTGGAGCAACCAAGGCTGGCGCACGCAGCATGAGCGAGCAGCATTGCTGTTCAGCTTGTGACCACAGCATCGCCGAAAAATGTCAAAATAAATATATAATTGTTATTATTTAGTGATGACAATATTACAGATGACCCCTGACTCTGATATAAATAACCAGGGTTGTGATAATAGCAAGATTGTTGTAATAATTAGCGCTGTAGGAGGAGTGATGCTGAGAGACGGAGGGAGACAGCATCGTTTACTGACTGTGTGGCCACCTGTTATTGTTTACATTCACCATACCAGCTCAGTGGTTCTCTATGGTGAACACAAATGTAGATACTTATATATAATGTGTGTATTAGTGTAATAACAGCAAAAGGATTATGCTGGGAGGAGCCATTTGGGTGACGGAGGTGACGTCGTCTGCACGATTTGTCTAGCTGTTTAGAGAGTGGCCACTATGCTCTTTGGGCGCAATACAAGCTTAGGTGTCCAGTTACGGTGCATAAAACATGTAGATATTTATATATAATATGTGTATATAGGGTTATAACACTGCAAACAGTATTGTTGAGGGAGAAAGTTTAGTGTGTGTGAGACCTTGAATGAGTGAGGGAGCCACCAGCCGCCAGCTGTGTATACCGACGACTCTTAGTGCCTGAACTAACTATATCAGCTTAGCTGTACAGTTGTGGTGAACAAAATATATACATACTTATATATAACGTCTGTATATAGTGTAGTAACACCACAAATGGTATTGTTGGGGGAGAAAGTTTAGTGCGTGTGTTGAGGGAGTGGCAGCGAGTGGCTGGCTGGTGTGTGGCGGTAACTCTTCGTTGCTTTTCGACTCTCAATACCAACTTAGTGGTTCGTTATGGTGACCAAAATATGCAGATACTTATATATAACCTGTGTATAGAGTGTAATAGCAGCAAAACTATTTGTTTATTGTTTTATGAACATAATAATTGAATTACTAATATGCACACCATACTTTTGAGTATAGCGATTATTCACCACTTTTATTATATAAATATATTACAATACACACTATTGAATAATATTACTGCAAAAAAACTAAGAAAAAATCAATCGGAGACATTGAAACAATTAGGTAATAATATCTTTGTGGCAACTCCCATCTCTCAGCGCGGGTGACGCTGACCAGCCCTGACGACCGCTCTGTCAACGCCCACTTTTTGCCAGACTTCTTCGGTCAATTGCGCCCAAAATATGTCACCTACGATTTTTTTGCTATTTTTCCCTTGCTCAGGGAACACAAATTAACATGTTTAGAAGACGAAAAAAAGTTTTGAAATTTTTTTTTCTTGCGCACAGGGGTGTAAATATCCCCAGGACCCCTGAGCAGTGTAAGGGATATGTCTGGAGTTTTTGTCTCCAGTTTCTCGTCACTTGTGGGGGTGCAGGTGGCTTCGTTGTTGGTCTCCCACCTGTGTCTTTGTCTCGGCGGCAATATAAAGTTTCCTGGCAGTCCTTCTGGTTTTCCTATAACTGTGAAGGTGTACTTTGGTCTCTGATAGGGTTGTCTTGTCCTTCCTTTCGTGGTTGCTCCGTTCCACTAGCTGTCTCGTGCGTTGTTTCACCTCCGGCCTGCTCATGCGCTTCTGGTACTGTCCTGGTCATTGGCCCTGGTGCATTTTTAATTTCTTTCTTCTCTGTTTGTCGTGGTCCCTTTGGTTTCAGGTTTGTTTTTTCAGGTCTCGTTTTCCTGTTGGCGTTGGTCTCTGGGGATCGGGTCGGGGAGCTTCTGGCTCTCCTCCGGCTCACAAGTTTTTTCTGCTCGTTTCGTCCTGGTGGTAGGTTTGTTCGTTTGTAGCAATCTCCTTCTTTTCTGGTGATATTTGGGTTTGCTGTTTTCTGGAGGTGTTCCTGGGTTGTTGATGCTTGGTTGGTCGGGCTGGGGGTGCATAATGTGTTCGGTTGTGGCTCATTTATTTAGTTTAATTAGGATAGTAAAAAGCTATTAAAACACTGGTTTTAGAAATTATTAATATGAAACTTTCAAAAGTCATGGGTCACTGAACTATGACAACACAGACGAAAGTGAGTGAAACCTCATTGTCAAGTGAGGTTTACAGTACAGTATTCTCTTATCTGTCCACCCTCACCCATCTTGTTTCATCACAGAAAATGTCTATAAGAAGATTTTACCACATGTAGCTAGGTAATCACGCTTCATCCTTTAAATTAATGTACAAAGATACGTGTGCCCCAAATCAGTGAACGAAAATCATGGAAACTCAGTTGTTCACTTGTGTGGATCACTCTGGCTGGTGTTTGGCTAGTATGCTTTACTCGTCGTGTGGACCATTCTGGCTGGTGTTTGGTTCATATGGTTTACTTGTTGTGTGATCCAACTTGTCTTATGAAGGAATTATTAATTGTAATGTGATAGAATGAGAAAGTTTTCCACCACTCTGTGAACTCTGTCCCAAAATCGTAGGCTTGTGGACCACTTGTGGTCCACATGTGTGGTCCACATGTGTGGGCCACATGTGTGGTCCACTTGTGTGGTCCACTTGTGTGATCCAACTTGTCATATGAGAGAATTATTAATTGTAGTCTGTGGTAGAATGGGAAAGTTTTCCACCAGTCTGTGAACTCTGTCTGGACATCATAAGCAAATCTGAACATCCCCCGCTTCGGCCAACCATTGTTCATCGAACCGGGCGAGTAAATCCGGCCTGAAAAGTGTGCGAACTAGCCGGAGATTCGTTGAATCGAGGTTGTACTGTATAGGCAATAGGTATTTTTTTTCCCACGGACCTAGAATGTACTGCGCCTGGCCATGTGACCGCATTGTTTACTGTGAACTCGCGTGGCTGAGAGCAATGTCTCAGAATATTAGCCAAAGAAAATCAGATTCAGACAAAAATAGATAAATTCATGATTTCAACGGTTCGTGAAAGCACCCACTGGGAATTCAACAAGTCAAGCAGCATCTGCTGGCAACGAGTGCCCTACAAGCTATGCTGTATCCGCCTATGCTGAATTCCCATCAACAAGTCGTGCATCCTCCGCTGGCAATGAATGCTCTGCAAGCTATGCTGCACCCATCGATGCTGAATTCCCATCAACAAGTCGTGCAGCCTCCGCCGGCAACAAATGCTCTGCAAGATATGCTGCACTCACTGATGCTGAATTCCCATCGACAAGTCATGGAGCATCCGCTGGCAACGAATGCTCTGCAAGATATGCTGCACCCGCCGATGCTGAATTCCCATCAAAAGTCGTGTAGCCTCCACTAACGATATAAAATATGATTGAAAGGCATATAAATTAGTGTAAAAAGTGTTGATAGAGTACAGTAATTGTAAGTGTTAATGATTATTTAAGCCTTGACAAAAAAATACTGTACAGTGTAAAATTACAGTAGAAATAATTTTTAATTGTGAATTAGAATTAGAACTCATATGAAATAGTAGTAAGGCTAGCTGTTGTGTGAAGTGAATGCCTGAAAATAAGTGTACATACTGTATGTACCCTGTATATAGTACTGAACAATTTAAAACAAGCGCTGCAGAGAATGACGTAATCTTCACAGCTTCGTAATCTTCAGCTTCATTAACACTTTCGCGCGCCCATCCCGTACATATACGACGGTTATATTTCTATCGGTTGTGCGTCGCGTCGTACATTTACGGTCCGTATTAAAATAATTGTAAAAAATCCAGCTTAAATCCGATTTACTTGGGGTTTGTTTCAAACTGTGCGCCATGAAATTCCTGTTCTCTCGGGTAGGCCGAATGTCACGTCGGCCTACTGGGTCACGTGACAGGCCCATTTTGTTGTCACGTGGAGCGATCGCATCTCTTTCCCCTCACGCGCCAAACTCGCATGGTTTCAAGGATTTTTACCCGTTTCTGTGTGTTTGTAACCAACTACATTCATCAATAATGGATCCAGCACCAGGCCCAAGCGGTGTTTCGGCTACAGGAGCCTCTGATTCATCTGGAAAAGACAAGATTACCGACATCTATAGGATGTTCTCTGGATTGAGGCTCACTCGCACCAAGATTCCCAATCTCTTGGATGCCTTTGATCAAGTGGATTTGGATGGAAGTGAGGCAAAAGGTGAGGATTTAGAAGAAGAATGTGAATTTGGGGGGCCTGGAGCCCATGGGGCTGAATCGACGGAGGAGGACACTGAAGGCCTAACTGATGTGGATACCACAGTCTACCGCCGCAAGGACAACACCTTCATTCTGCTGTGGAAAGACAAGCGAGTTGTCTCTATGATTACCAACCTCCACAATGCAGACACAAATAGAGTTCAAAAACGCAAACGAGTTCGTAGGCCAGATGGAACAACAGGACTACAGCAGGTTGTGGTGAACAAACCAAAGGCAATTATTGACTACAATAAGTTCATGAAGGGTGTTGACCACTTTGATCAAATGGTAAAGTATTACCATTTCGCCAGGAAATGTCACAAGTGGACAAAGAAAATAACCTTTTATTTCCTGCAAATGGCTTTGCAAAACGCTTATGCATTCTACAAGGCCAACACAGATGACCGAAAGAAACTAACTCTGCTCCAGTTTCATGAGGTTGCTATTTGGGCTTTATTGAAATTTGACAAAGAAGAGTGGCCTGCAACAACAACACCATCTCCTCATTTAGTTCATACTCCAGACATAAATGATGACACTGGTCCTGTGTATCCTGCTGCTAACCCGTCAACACCTGGCCAGTCGGGTGTGAGGCGCCCTCTCTTCACGTCTACACCTCGTGCTGAAGCCGACCATGAATCTGATGAAGATATTTCATCTGCTACACTGTTGTTTGAAGACAATGGTGAGAGCGACGATTCAGACTGTAGTGTACAACCAACACAGAGACAACAGGGACGTGTTGTTTTATCAGAGACTCGCCTGAACTACAAATTGAAGCATGAACTTGTAAAACTCCCCAAACGTCGCAGGTGTCAAGTGTGTTCAAAGTCGGGTATTAGGAAGGAAACTGGTATAGCATGCAAGACATGCGATGTTCCACTTTGTGTCATAACGTGTTACACCACTTATCACAGGAAAAGGGTGTATTGGGTGGACAAGAAGTAACCACCCGCACCAACTTCACTCCACCTACGAACATCTGTTGAGCAACTTCAGGAATCGGTACCTGAAGGAGGTGGAGTGGAGAGAAAATGCTCAACTTATTTTTCTACAATCGTCTTTCCTTTGGTAAGTACACATAATTGTCCTAGGTTGTTGTAGTATTGTAGTCTACTTTCTTAGGAATATTTTGATACCTAAATGACAACTGTAGCACGAAAACTAAAGTATACACGAAACACCAGAAACTTTTTTTGTGGGTGTTGCGAGTGTGAGTTGGAGTGTCCAGAGCGGGTTCCAGTTGTGTGTGTTCGGCCGTGTCTACAGCTGCGAATTCCCAAGAATTGTATTTGATAGGCATATGTCTGTGTAGGGAATTTTATTCCGAACACTACACAAAAAAAAAAAAGGTGTGAAACAAGTATAAACTTGAAAAACATCAACAAAGTAAAAACTTTTTACGCTCACGGGTACAAACACGCGCAAGATTTTATTCGCCGCAAATTTATTTGACGCTCTGTTGACCAATTCTACCCATGTTCTTATAGAACTTTCTATTGCGAACACATTGCTATAAAAATGAAATACGTAGCTCGAGAAATAATGTCAGGACAGTGAAATAAGTATAAACTTTCAAAGCGCTGCATCACAACAGTGTCGTCGCTGCTGAAATCACGGCTAATGCTTCGGCCACTTCCCACACTCGTGCGGGTCACCCCGTATCATAATTATACATTGATAGGCATATGTCTGGGTGGGGAATTTTATTGCGAGTTCAGTGATATCAAAATCAATGCTGTAGGATCACTGTGGAGCTGGCAACAAACAAAAGAGTATGAACATTTACTTCGTGTTTGGGTGTCACGGCGAGTCATCTTCGTGTTTATTTATTTCGTGGTGGGATAGCAAATGCTTTGGTGACATTTTATGCATATGATCTTGTAGAGAATTTTATTGCCAACACATTGATACCAAAATGAAATACGTAGCTTGAGAATTGATGTTAGGAGCGTGAAAAGTTTATACACTTTTTTGTCTATACACTTGAGCGCCCAGAACGCCACGCGCAGAATGCGCTTTTTTTTCCCGGAGTGCCGCGCGCGCGAAAGTGTTAAGTCAATTTACCAATTTTATTATAGTATTACAACATATTAATTGATTTTTTTTTTCAACAAAAGCTACATATTAATCTCTGCAAATGTATATTCTATCATTAGCAGAGAAAAGGTGAGCTCAAAATATTTTGTCTTGGCTAGCTCTCAGTGACAAGGCTCGATCGCCATTGTATGGCCTTGCCGCCACAGCCTGTGTCATAACATAAAAAATACATTACCTGCACTGTTCAGGGTGAAACAAAACACATCTCTAAAATTTTATTGAGAAAATATTAACACTCACTGATTGATACATGAAATATTTTGCAATTCAAAGGAATGAACCAATTTTTTCCCACCCATCTGGACTTGATCAGACCGTGTTCACACATCATCCATGCAGCAGCCAACAGCTGGCTTAATCGTCGGCGTAACACTAAATTGGAACGCAATTACACAATGAACTGTATTTAATTTTAGTTATACAGTATAAAATATATCCTGCCTGAATGTTACTTGAAAAATTACCCGACCAGACTTAACTTAAAAAATAACGGAGCTCTGGAAATAACGACCAGGGTACAGCCCCATATAGGCCGTTAAATTGAGTGCAGCTGACGGGGCTCCCCCCAGAAAACCAGCGTTCATTGTAATGAAACGCCATTTTCTGGGTGAGATCCGGAGGCTCCTCGGCATCCCTCCCTCCCTCCGGTCGGTGGTGTTTTCGCGTGTTTTTGACATCCAGCCTAAGAACTGGAGGTTGGATCGCTGGTGCAGAAGTCTGGGGCTCCCCCTTTCCCCTCCTGTGGAGGGAAGGTTGCGCAGACGGCGGTGCAGCGATGTGATGACGTCATGCTAGCTGCTAGTTTTCATTTCGGGAGTTCAGTCACTTGTTCGGTTTTCAGTAGCAATGTTTTCACCAGAATAGGGGTTTGTTTTGGGGCACCTATCTTTTAACCCTTAAATGGTGCATGGCTATATACCATTTGACACCCACAGGCACATACAAAAAAAAAAAAAAAAAAAAAAAAATCTTCCTAACCTGTTAATTTGTGTTCACTGATCATAGGAAAAATAATAAAAAAAATCGTAAGTGGCATATATTGCCAGCTATAAGGCAGGGAAGTTTGGCAAAAAAAAACAAGCGCTGATTCAGCATGCGTCCCAGATGGTCTGTTGCTCGCCAGCTGTCAGGTCGGAGTTGCCATAAAGAGATAATTACCTAATTATTTCAGTGTGTCTGATTGATTTTTCGTAGTTTTTTGCTGTAATATTATTCAATAGTGTGTAGTGTGATATATTTATACTGTATAATAAAATGAGTGAATCATCGCTGTACTCAAAAATATGGTGCGCATATTGTTGATTCAATTATTATGTTCATCAAGCAGTGAACAAATACTTTGTCGGTCATTACACTATATACACAGGTTATATATAAGTATCTGCATGTTTTGTTCACCATAACGAACCACTAAGTTGCTGTTATGAGTCAAAAAGTAACGAGGAGTGACTGCCAGACACCAGCCAACCACTCACTTCCTCAACACCTCACTCACCCACATTCATTCTCCTCCTACCATACTGTTTTTGCTTTTATTCACTATCTACAGACGTTATATATTAGTATCTACATTCGTGTTCACCATAACGAACCACTAAGTTGGCATGCTGAGTGGCAGTGGCAGTGCCAGTGGCGCCCGTCACTGGCTGCTACTTCCTCACTCCCTCAAGTCACCTGACTCACCCACATTCTCCTCCCACAATACTGTTTTTGCTTTTATTCACTATAAACAGATGCTATATATAAGTATATACATTCGTGTTCACCATAACGAACCACTAAGTTGGTATGCTGAGTGGCAGTGGCAGCCCGCCACTGGCTGCCACTCACTCCCTCCCTCACCTCACCTGACATGCCACCATTCTTCTCCCACCATACTGTTTTTGCTTTTATATACAGACATTATAGGTATTTACATGTTTTGTTCACCATAACTGTACATCTAAGCATGTATGGTGAGTAAAGGCACAAAGACGTAGCTACTCACACAGTCAGCTGATGGCAGCCGCCCTCAAGGCCAGATGCACTAATATTTCTCCTCCAACAATACTGTTTGTTGTGTTATTACGCTATATACACACATTATATATAAGTATCTATCAGTTTTATTCACCGTACTTGTACAAGTAAACTGGTATGGTGCCCAAAGACCATAGTGGTCACCAGTAAATGTGATAAGTCGTGCAGACAACGCCACCTCCCTCACCAAAATGGCGGCTCCCAACCTATTCCTATTGCTGTTTATACCCTCTATACACTCGTTATATATAAGTATCTACATTTGTGTTCACTATAGCGAACCACTAAGCTGGTATGGTGAGTGCAGTCAATAAAAGGTGGCCACACACAGTCAGAAGACGACACCACAACCCTCCCCTCCCACAGCATTACTCCTCCCTCCATGGAGCACAGCGCTAAATATCACCACAATCCTGCTATTATCAGAACCCTGGTCAGTTTTATCACAGTCAGGGATCTTCTGTAATAATATCATCGCTACATAATAGCGTGGACAAGTATATAATGGCATTTTTAGGCGATGCTGTGGTCACAAGCTGAACAGCAGTGCTGTGAGCTCATGCTGCGTGCGTCAGGCTTGGTAGCTCACTCAATACTGAGGGTCCTAACACCCGGGAATTTGGCCCACAATTTTTTTTTTTAAATGGCGTCTGTTTACACGAGCCCTGATGAAGGTGTGGTGAACCCCGTGTATCCGCGGGCCGTTTAAATCTTGCGTAGTACTCCAAAGCATCACATGATGCGATGTGCAATTTACTGCAAGTCGGTCAAAGCATCATATGATGCGATGTGCAGCTTAAGGGTTAAGGTGCCAGACCCGGTCGATGGCAGAAATAGAATGCTTCCAACCACACGGGGGTTTCTATAGGCCATTGTTCATTGTGCCTCTCTGAGGGGGTCAGGTTCTGGCTCATGGTCCCTGATAGGCAAGAACTTCATGCACTTTGATGCCAGAAAGTTAATAGTAACATATCAGCCTGGATAGCTCCAGGGAGCCTCTGGGTCTCACCCAGAAAGTGGTGTTTCATTACATTCAACACTGATTTTTTAGTTTCCATGATTAGAGACTGTATTTTTAACAACATAAGAAAAACAATTTTTTACAGATAATTTATTTTTGGCACCCCACGGGAGTGTCATATTTTAACCCTTGTGTTGCTAAGAGCAATTTGGCCTTAGTCACCCACATGCGCATAACAAAAAATATAAGAAGAAAAAATAATTTTTTTTTAACACTATCACACTCCGATGATGCCTATTACCGTCATCATTTTTCTCCTGGTTGATATCTGGTTGATGGGGTTCTGGGAGTTCTTCTACTCCCCAAGCCTGGCCTTGACTTGTGAGAGTTTGGTCCACTAGGCTGTTGCTTTGAGCGGCCCGCAGGCCCACATATCCACCACAGCCCGGTTGGTTCGGCACTCCTTGGAGGAAACAATCTAATTTCCTCTTCAAGATGTCCACGATTGTTCTGGCAATATTTCTTACGCTCGCTGGGAGAGTGTTCAACAAACGTGGACCTCTGATGTTTATATAGTGTTCTCTGATTGTGACATTTCGGCCTATGCCGTCTCAGATGACGATGTCCAGACTCATTCATTAACTCTGAAGTCCAGAGTCATTTCAGAGTACTGTATTGAAAAGATTATAGGAAAAGATCAATTTGTAAGGTAGTCTTGAAAAGATCGCTTTGTATGGTCCCACACAGGAAGAGATTCTGCTTGCCTCAAAGAGTGTCATTCAGTTAGGAAGAGATTCAGGTATTCTTGAAAATATCTATGGAAAACACCACAATGGAAGCCGCTAACACTGTTCATCTATGCTACTTGTATCAGATACATCATCACTGAATGCAGGAAACGATTCATCCAAGTATCATCTAAATAAATTGGAGATAGCATAGGATTACAAGGGTGACGTTCAGAGCTACAACTGGATACGCTCTCTGTATCGTCTTCATAGGTGCTATATCACTTGCATCCGACCTTTGTGTTAGGTCCTTATTGCGCCTAGCTTCACCAATATTATGACCCCTTATGTTCTTCAAACAATAAGGTTTAAATTTCACCGACAGAGCGCTATCTTTCAACACCGCGTCAGACATGTGTTTGGGAGCCAGAGGCGCGTGCGCCACCCATGGTTGCTCATTCAGTACTAACCCAGCCAGCAGCCCTAGGGCATTCTGGGAATTTTTTCCAATATGGCTGCCTCTCACTGGAGGTCCTAAGAGTCCATTTCGTACACAACCAACCTCGTACACATTTAGAATTGGTACCGAAAAATCAGAGAGTTTTCTCGGTTGGCGCAGTTTCCCGCCAACCGAGAATACTCGGTTGGCGCAGTTAAGTGGTTAAAATATTTGTTAAATTTTAAATTTTATCTGATCAATCTGGTAGTAGTTTCAAAATGAGCACCTTTCGATGGCGCTCAATATGATACAAAAATGAAAGACATAACATGAAAATTGATGTCAGAACACTGGAAAGAGAGAAATAATTTTGTGGTGATGAGCATCAAAAGTGTCCAAAAGTTAAAATATTTGTTAAAATCCCATTTATTGCTCTATTATTATGGGACTAGTTTCAAAATACACACCTTTTTATTGCTAACAATTTGATACCAAAATGAAGGACGTGATGCGAAATTTGGTGTCAGAAAGATAATATTGTAAATGTAAGAAAGAAAATAATTACTTTTGTGGTCCAATTTTTTAAATATTTGCTAAAATTCCATTTATTTTGTATTACTATGGGGCTAGTTTTAAAATAAGCGCCTTTATATTGCGAACAATTTGAGACCAAAACGAAAGACAAAACACGAAATATATATACAGTGTGTCCTCACTTGAACGAACTATATGGGGCGAAGCCGATTCGTTCCAGTGCGGAATTCGTTCCATCCGTCGGCCCCAACAACCTTCTTAAATTTTTTTTCTGGGGGGAGCCCCGTCGGCTCCCCGGAGCTATCCCAGGCTGATATGCTAATGTCAGACTTTGGCATCAGTCATGTGTATG
Source organism: Procambarus virginalis (assembly GCA_020271785.1). Lineage (NCBI taxonomy): Eukaryota > Metazoa > Arthropoda > Malacostraca > Decapoda > Cambaridae > Procambarus > Procambarus virginalis. The sequence continues at coordinate 25,800 of WNGS01007286.1, forward strand.
GAGTTCTTAGGCCTACCGGGAACCACGGCCAGAACCGGGCCCCCTCAGAGAGGCACGGGGAGCAATGGCCTATAGAAGCCCCCGTGTGGTTGGAAGCATTCTATGTCTGCCATCGACCGGGACAGGCACCCAGAAAGGTAAGCGCCCCAAAACAAACCCCTATTCTGGTTAAAATTGCTACCAAAAGCCGAACTAGTGGATAGAACTCCCAAAAGAAAAACTAGCAAACTAGTGTGACGTCACACGCTGCCGCGCCGCTGTCTGCGCAGCTCCCCCCTCCCCGGGAGGGGGAAGGGGGAGCCCCAGACCCTCCGCGCCGGCTACCCACCCTCAGTTCTTGAGGCTGATGCTATAGGCGAAGGTCGTGTGCTCTGGCTCCGGTGTTCGCTACAACACTGTGCTTGCGTGTGGTGTTTGTTTTCTGGGTGCGAGAGCCAGGAGTATTTTTGGTACTCGGGCTGCATGCGCCTAGGGTTTCCTTCCCTAGGTGCCCTGTAAGTACTACCCTTGGGGCTTGGGGCCACCTTCCACAGGCTCCTTGGGATCTGCCTCTGCTGGTCCGTTTTACCTTTTTCGGTTTTTCGGCCGCCTGTTGGGCTCTTGGGTGTTCTGTTCTCCCTTGTTACTGGCAGGTAAGAGGCAGTTTGCACTGGTAGGGGCGCAGGGTGCTGCACAGCTTGTATTCCCGACATAGCGGCCGGCTCTGTTCCCTGGGGTTCGCTGTCCTCTTGCGGGGTTTTGTTTTTCTTTTTGTTTTTGCCTGGTGGGGGGTTCTGTCATATTCGTTCCTTTGTTTTAACCCTGTCACGGTTATTCTCGATGGCGCCCCCTGCTAGGTCCCCGTGAGTGTACACGTCCCTGGGGTACAGCTTTAGAAGTTCGATTGGTAGTTTTGGGCGCCGGTTAGCAGCTCCCTGCCTGGGACTACCTGAGCGCGAGTCCTCTTAAAGTAAACGCTCAGGACCCTGGGAATCCCCTAGGGGGCGCGTGGGTCCGATGGATGTGACCCCGGAGTCCCCACTCGCGGTGTGCGAGTTTGAGGGTTGCTCGGTCCCTTTGTCTCAGGGTGACCCTCACTGTTTTTGCCTCTGCCATGCTGCCTGTTGGGTCGGTGATACTTTCGACCCTGAGTCCTGTGAGTGTTGCTGCTTACTTGTGACTCAATTTACCCAATCCTCTGATGATTCTCTTCGGGTACAGGCAGCGCGTGCGTTGCAGGCCAGGTTTCGTCTGTTGCAACGCACTAGGTTGGTTGCTCACCCGGATGCCCCGAGGCTGCCCCGCTTTGCTTTTCGTGACCCGGACTTGGGGGTGGGGGTCGCTTCGATCCTGGTTCAGTCCGCGCCTCCTCGTCCTTCCCCTACTGCTCGTTCTGGTCCCCCCCCCTTGCTTCCAGCCCCGAAACGTCTGAGGGTTTCGGGGTCGGAGCAGGGGTTCCTTGATCTTCTCCTCGAGTCTTCGCGTATGGTATTTTTGACTCGAGTTTATCATCATCTCTATGGTGATCAGGTGGCCTCCTTGTTGGTGTCTCACCTGCGGGCTTCCTCTCGGCGGCAGTATGAAGTTTCTTGGCGGTCCTTCTCTTTCTTTTTGCGTCTTCGTCGTGTTCATTCCTTGTCTGTTCGAGTGGTCTTGTCTTTCCTCTCGTGGTTGTTTCAGGATCGTCATCTTATGCCTAACACTGTCGCCTCGTATCGTGCGGCGCTGGCGGAGCCGCTTCAGCTTNCAAGAAGTCAACACCAGCAATCAACAGCCAATTAACGCACAACTATATTCTACCCACTTCAAGACTCCGCTCCAATATAGAAACATCAAGAAATACGGGATAATAGGCCTTCTGCAGTTACCCAACTTCTATCTGTTACCCGACTACCCATTGTTTCGTGTTCTATGTTGTGTTGAAAATTCGTTTTTTCACCCCACTATTGTATTACATCACCTCACCCAAATACAGGTATAAGAGCCAAAATGCTGTCATAAAGTTGTGTGTGGATAAACTGAAGTCTTTGAAAATGTAATAAGTTTTACGAAACGCGCTCAAGTGTCGCGTCAGACTAGAATAAAGAATGAATTTTGGAGAATTGATTTTTCATTTACCGTCATCAGTAAAAAGAAACATAAGGAAAATTGAGAAAATTCGTGTTAGAATTATAAATCTTACTTTTTCGGTCATATTTAATAACATATATATATATATATATATATATATATATATATATATATATATATATATATATATATATATATATATATATATATATATATATATATATATATAATGTAAGTATGTATGTGTATATATGTATGTATATGTATATATATGTATTGTATTTATATGTATTGTATTTATATGTATATGTATTTGTAACATTGTATATGTTATTGTTTTTAGTACACTATTTACATATGTTATGTATACCTATCTACATGTTTTATTCACCAGAACTATGCAAGTAAGCCGGTATTGTGTCCAACAGTACAGTGGCCACCATCTTGAGGTTATCTTGAGATGATTTCGGGGCTTTTTGTGTCCCTGCGGCCCGGTCCTCGACCAGGCCTCCACCCCAGGAAGCAGCCTGTGACAGCTGACTAACACCCAGGTACCTATTTTACTGCTAGGTAACAGGGGCATAGGGTGAAAGAAACTCTGCCCATTGTTTCTCGCCGGTGCCTGGGATCGAACCCAGGACCACAGGATCACAAATCCAGCGTGCTGGCCGCTCGGCCGACTGGCTCAGTGACCATACACTGCATGAGAAAACACACAGCAGACGATGTTACAATTACGACATCACCTCCCTCACCAAAATAGCTCCTCTCAACATAGTATAGGTGTATATTAGTTGGGGTATAGGTGTTGTATTAGTTGTCTCTTCAGAGGTTGCATGGCGTTTCACTTTCCTTCTTATGATGTCTTCAATGAAACCATTGGAGAAGCCGTTGTTGACTAGGACCTGCCTTACCCTACAGAGTTCTTCGTCGACTTGCTTCCATTCTGAGCTGTGGCCGAGAGCACGGTCGACATAAGCGTTAACAACACTCCTCTTGTACCTGTCTGGGCAGTCACTGTTGGCATTTAGGCACATTCCTATGTTTGTTTCCTTAGTGTAGACTGCAGTGTGGAAACCTCCGCTCCTTTCCCTGACTGTTACATCTAGAAAGGGCAGCTTCCCATCCTTCTCCATCTCGTAAGTGAAACGCAACACAGAATTCTGTTCAAACGCCTCTTTCAGCTCCTGCAGATGTCTGACATCAGGTACCTGTGTAAAAATGTCGTCAACATACCTGCAGTATATGGCCGGTTTCAAGTTCAAGTCGACTAAGACTTTTTTCTTGATAGTACCCATGTAGAAGTTCACAAACAGGACACCTAGGGGAGAACCCATGGCGACCCCATCTACTTGCTTATACATGTGCCCATCCAGGCTCAAGAAGGGTGCCTCCTTAGTACAAGCTTGGAGTAGTTTCCTCAGGATATTTTCTGGTATGTCAAGAGGAGTACAGGCCAGATCACGATACACTCGGTCCACTATCATCCCGATTGTTTCATCCACAGGTACGTTGGTAAACAGTGATTCTACGTCCAACGAGGCTCTTATCCCTGTGGCCCGTGCTCCCCACAGTAAGTCAACAAATTCCTTCGGGGACTTCAGGCTGAAGGCGCAAGGGACATAAGGAGTCAGTAAGCCGTTGAGTCGTTTCGCCAGTCTGTACGTGGTGTGGGTATCTGGATGATGATTGGCCGAAGTGGGTTTCCAGGCTTATGTGTCTTGACATTTCCATACGCATATCCAGGTTTATATTCCCCAATAATCTTTGGCAGGTGGAGTCCGGATTTCTTGGCATTGTGGAGTCCGGATTTCTTGGCATTCACAGTTTCAATCAATTTGTTGACCTTTGCTTTCAATTCGGCTGTAGTGTCCTTCGTTACCCTTTGGAATTTAGTTTGGTCAGAGAGTATGAAGTTCATTTTCGCCAGATATTCGTCTTTCTTAAGGATGACGTATATTGGCGACTTGTCGCCTCTCCTGAGAACTATCTCCTTGTTCTCTCGAAGGCTCTTAGCTGCCGCTTTGAGCTCGGGGGTCATTATGGTGCTTCTGTAGTTGCCTCGATTCTTTCCTCCTTCTGCAACAAGTTCTGCTTGTAAGGTGTCTTTGGTGGTGACCTTCTTTTGTGCTTCGAGGTCAAATATGTCGTCCAACAGTATCTAGAACTCCACTTTCCGGGCCAACGCACTTGGTCTGGACATAACGTGACAGTTTATACCCAGATTTAGGAGAGTGACTTGGTCCTCAGTGAGGTTGATTCCTGCAAGGTTCAGGAAGCCGTCTCTTGGTCGTGGAATTGCCATAGGTCCTCCATATAATGTTGTTAGTTTCTTGATTATCCTTGTTTCCGTGCTGAGGTGATGTCGGTCTGTGAGGATGTCAAGGTGTTGTTCGATGCGGGTGCGGAGACTTTCGTCGATGTTGCTGTTTCACAGTTTCTGTGAATGCCAAGAAATTCGGACTCCACCTGCCAAAGATTATTGGGGAATATAACCTGGATATGCGTATGGAAATGTCAAGACACATAAGCCTGGAAACCCACTTCGGCCAATCATCAGCCAGATACCCACACCCACGTACAGACTGGCGAAACGACTCAACGGCTTACTGACTCCTTATGTCCCTTGCGCCTTCAGCCTGAAGTCCCCGAAGGAATTTGTTGACTTACTGCGGGGAGCATGGGCCACAGGGATAAGAGCCTCGTTGGACGTAGAATCACTGTTTACCAACGTACCTGTGGATGAAACAATCGGGATGATAGTGGACCGAGTGTATCGTGATCCGGCCTGTACTCCTCTTGACATACCAGAAAATATCCTGAGGAAACTACTCCAAGCTTGTACTAAGGAAGCACCCTTCTTGAGCCCGGATGGGCACATGTATAAGCAAGTAGATGGGGTCGCCATGGGTTCTCCCCTAGGTGTCCTGTTTGCGAACTTCTACATGGGTACTATCGAGAAAAAGTCTTAGTCGACTTGAACTTGAAACCGGCCATTACACACATTTGGTTTTTCTACACTTTATACTGTTTGAAAACCCTTTGATTTTCAGAATGATATACAAGCAAGGGTTTAATTTTCATATCGCCACTCGCATTTGAACACAGCACAAGCGTAAACCTATCTTTCATATACTTGTGTCCAGGCAATGATTTTCTTCCTTGGTAATGTTGTAATAGACCCTTATCTTTCTCTTTCTCTCTGCTCTCCACTCAATACCCCAGCTTAACACTGCTAGTGCTCAGTATGACCCCTCACTGAGCTGCACGAATATAATCTGAATATTAAATGAGGAGGACACAAGAAGAATATGGGTTATTAATCTATAACTAATATTTAAAATCTCATTAAACACTGCCACCACCTTCCCGTTAACATAAATGAAGGTGTTTAAATTATTGTTTCCCCAGGAAGGAAGGGATTCAATAATCATGGACTCAGGGGCAATAGAATCTTGGTAAATAAATCTTCAGAATTAAAAAGGAAATCTTTACTTAACTGATGGGAGATTCAAGGACGACTTTAATATTCATAAAATGGAGGAGAACACGGAAACTTTCTAGGCCAACACATCAAAACCACATATAAAAATGACAAAGTAGATAATATACCAAAAAGGGGAATTAACTGAATACCACTGGAACAAATATATTCACTTTATTTAATTAAACACGTAAATTGAAATCAAATTGAAATGTCCTACTTTACTAACACATCTTAAGAGGCAAATGACTGCAATACTGAATATACATGAAACTCAAGTTCACTATACCATACTACTGCAACTGGCCCAGATGTTGATGGCTTGCCCCCACAGGTCAGGGAGACCTGTACCCCAGTAAGCCCCAAGACACACTGACTTCAATATTCTTAAACTACCCCTGGGAGACCTAAGGTTTTCCTCTGGAGCTTGGCTCCGGCTAGGAGCACAAATCAATTCAAAGCAAAGCTGGAATATTCTGAGGCTGGGCCAATGGCATGGACAAGACCTACCCTGAGGGACTCCGCCTCTAGAAGCTCAACCAATGACTACAGTGTGTCACTCTTAGGCCAGCCAAAACACTGACTTAGCCCCGCCCCTAAGCCTCCTTGGTGACTTATGTCTGTCCTGAAAGTTATATTTTACTCCCGTGGAATCATGAACCGTTCCCACGCTGAAACAGCAGCCGTTATATGGCTCCCAGCTCCCTCACTTGAAATTTGAGAACTACGGTAATTCGTCACTGGTCCTAAAGTTGTCAAATGGTTAGTGGCGAAAGCAGGAGGAGAGGGGAAATGGATTGGAAAAGGTGATTGGAAAGACTGGGAGATGAACAATTTGGAGGGATTAGAGAAATAGGGATTTGGGGAACAAGTGACTTGACCACCTGCCTAAGGGGTAATTTGACTCTGGTTATGACGGGAAACGGCCAACAGAGAGGGAAAAAATGACCAGAGGGTCGGACTGACACATGGGAGGGATGATCAAGGGAGGGGAGGCAAACAAGGGAAGGGGAGAGGAAGGGGACGGGGGAACTGGAAAAAAGGAAGGGGAAGGGGGAAGGAGCTATGGTCTGCACATACCATTACAATGTATGTCCTCTTAGGCAATCTTTTCCAAAACAGTCCTGTCTCATCACAATTAAACAGTTGTTGCGGTAGGTATTCCTCAGCCTCTGCAAACTCTTTAAATTCTTCAATAAATCTTTCAGCTGATGGTTTGTCTGAGCTGGCTGCCTCCCCATGCCTCGCAACACTATGGATACCAATTCTTTTTTTAAATTTTTCAAACCATCCCCTGCTTGCCTTAAAGTCTATTGTATCTGCACTCGTTCCAGGGGTTTTCTTTACAAGGTCTTCGTGCAATACCCTGGCCTTCTCACAAATGATGGCCTCTGAAACACTATCACCCGCTAACTCCTTGTTGTGTATCCAAATTAATAACAACTTTTCCACATCCTCAAGTATTTGTGGTCTTTGTGTTGTGATTGTTGATACGCCTTTTGCCACTTTAGCACTCATAATGTCCCTTTTCTTGGCAAGTATAGTAGATATCGTTGACGGGGATTTGTTGTACTGCCTACAAAGTTCAACAACACGTGCACCATTTTCATGCTTCCGAATGATCTCTTGTTTTTCCTCTATTGTCATCCTCACATGCGATTTCTTGCCTTGAATCTTACCACTGACTTTCTTGGGACCCATGGTGAGATATATAATAACAACTTTTATGGTCAAATGGCCAAAATTCAACAAAACACTGTAAATCCTGGTGAAGAATTCAGGTGGGATAGTCATTGGGCGCGAGGCACTGGTAAACTGAGGGGCAATCGCCATGCCACCACACGCTAGGTCGGCCCGTACGCGTATCAACACGTGTATCAACACGTGTATCAACATCAACACCCTCATATTCCGAGGCAACTCTCGTATCCCGATGTAAATTTTCCGAGCAAATCCTGCTCGTAACCCAAAAAGCTCGTAAACAGGAATGCTCGTTATCCGAAGTACCACTGTATGTCTATGTGTGTGTGTATGTATTTATATAAATACATTTTCTTTGGAAGGGGCTTCGTTCCTTTCGCTGTTGATAGGGGCGCTGGGGGGCAGCTTACTCAATTGGCTCTCGCTTGGTCCCACAGTTCCACAGTTCATGGGCATTTTTGGTTGTCTTCCGACCTCTGGTGGCGTCGGGCGGCTTCTCCCCCTTTGTGGGGTTCAGGGCTGGCAGGGTGGGCTTCTTTCCCTGCACTTTGTCATGTCATCTTGGTGGGTGCGTTTCGACGTGGTAGAACTGCCCCATCCTTCCGGGGGTTCCCGCCTGTTCTAATGCAGACAAGGGACTTTGTGGATCTGCTGTTCTTCTGGACTTGTTCAGTCTGCACCCTGGATTCTTTGCCCTTTTCGGAAGACTGTTGTCTCCGGTCTGGCTTCTGTTGGGGCCGGGTTCCTGGATTGTGTCCAAGGACCTCTGGGTCTCTTCTTGGCACGTTCCTCTCCAGGGTTCCAGGACTGGCACAGTCGGTGGTGGGGCTTCAGGTTTCCCTGAAGAAAATGCAGAATAGAGGGAAAGGCTTCATGCTTGCTTGAAGAAAATGCAAAATAGAACCAGTGAAGAGCAGAGGTGCCATAGGCACAATCAGAGAACACTATAAACATGAGAGGTCTGCGATTGTTCTACCAGCAAGCATAAGAAATATTGCCGGAACAATGATGGACATCTTCAAGAGAAAACTAGACTGTTTTCTAAAAGAAGTTCCGGACCAACCGATCTGTGGTGGGTATGTGGGCCTGCGGGCTGCTCCAAACAACAGCCTGGTGGACGAAACTCTCACAAGTCAAGCCTGGCCTCGGGCCGGGCTTGGGGAGTAGAAGAGTCACCACCAGTCTCCGTGGTGTAGTGGTAAGACACTCGCCTGGCGTTCCGCGAGCGCTTTGTCATGGGTTCTTATCCTGGCCGGGGAGGATTTACTGGGCGCAAATCCTTAACTGTAGCCTCTGTTTAACTCAACAGTAAAATGGGTACTTGGTTGTAACAACAACTCTTCGCGGCGGGGATCGTATTCCAGGGACCTGCCCGAAACACTACGCGTACTAGTGGCTGTACGAGAATGTAACAACTCTTGTATATATCAAAAAAAAAAAAAAAAAAAACAGAACCCCATCAAGCTGGTATCAAATAGGTTGCCACTTTTGTTGCCTTCCCTAGTTTGTAATTGGCACTTAGTGTATTTACGCATCTTTACCGGATCTTGGTGACCTGTCTGCGTCTGTTTAGGATTCAATTTTCAGGCCCACCTCGACGACTGGCTGGTGTGGGCTCTCAGTCGGTCCGCTTGTCTGCTCGCCAGGGGTGTGGTTCTTTCCAGATCACCGGGTTCCGGTGCCTGGTGCACTGGAGGCCTGGAGGCCGTCCCATCTGGTTTCGTCTCGGGTTCAGACCTGGCTGGATCTTGTTTAGGACTATTGGAGGCTTCGGCTTCGTTGATGGTGTCCCACCTGCGAGCTTAGTCTCGGCGACAATATGAAGTTTCTTGGCGTTTCTCTTCGCCACTTTCTTGCTCTTCGTTGGTTGTCTTTTCTTTCGCATCGGGTTGTCTTGTTCTTTCTTGGTTTTCCAGACCGTTATTGGTGCTTCTTACTATCGCCTCGTATCGTGCGGTGCTGGCAGAGCCGCTCCAGCTTACGTTCGGGGAGGACGTTATGTCCGCCCCGTCTCGTACTTTTTCTCATGCTTTGTTTCACCTCTGGCCTGCTCATGCACTGCCTGAGCCATCCTGGTCCTTGGTCAGGGTGCTCTCTTATCTTTCCTCTCCTCAGTTTGTGGTGGCCCCTTCGGTTCAAGATTGTTTTTCAAAGGTCCTGTATTTGTTGGCATTGGCCTCTGGGGGTCGAGTCGGGGAGCTTCCAGCTCTCCTCTGCCGCAGGGGTTTCTTCTCTTTTGGTTCTGGTGGTAGGTTTGCAGCCTTCTCCGAAGTCTTTTCTGGAGAAGGCCGTGACGGCTGCTTTCCAGAGGAGTCCTTGGCTTCTTGATGCTTGGTTGGTTCGGCCGAGGGTGCGTCATGTGTTGTGTCCGGTTGCAGCTCTTCGCCGTTGCCAGCGTGCTGTGGCTGAAGATGCACTTTGGGTTGATCCGGTTTCCCTCGTTTCCTGTTCCAGGGCTCAGGTCTCCCATGTCAACCGCAAGGTTAAGTCTAGCCAGCCTGCGGTCTGTCCTCGCGCCCGTGCCGTTCGGGCGTTTGCAGCTTTTGCTGCTGTGTTTGGTAACGTGTCTTGGGGCTCATTTCGGGCGCAGAGATTTGGAGGTCCTACAGGTTCCTGGCCGCCTGTTATTTTGTGAGCATGTCTGCTCCTGGGCATTCTGGTGTTGCTTTGGGTCGCAGGTTGCAGCCTGTTGTCTCGACTTCGCGTTGCAAAGTTTGTGGCAGCTGCCTCCCAGGTCAGCCCTTTCTTTTCCTTTTCTTTGGGTATGAAGGTCCAGGGAGCTGTAGGGGGCTCCTCACAGAAAACCAGCGTTAACCCTTACACTGCTCAGGGGTCCTGGGGATATTTACACCCCTGTGCGCAAGAAAAAAAAAATTCAAATTTTTTTTTTCGTCTTCTAAACATGTTAATTTGTGTCCCCTGAGCACGGGAAAAATAGCAAAAAAATCGTAGGTGACATATTTTGGGCGCAATTGACAGAAGAAGTCTGGCAAAAAGTGGGCGTTGACAGAGCGGTCGTCTGGGCTGGTCAGCGTCACCCGCGCTGACAGATGGGAGTTGCCACAAAGATATTATTACCTAATTGTTTCAATGTCTCCGATTGATTTTTTCTTAGTTTTTTTGCAGTAATATTATTCAATAGTGTGTATTGTAATATATTTATATAATAAAAGTGGTGAATAATTGCTATACTCAAACGTATGGTGTGCATATTAGTAATTCAATTATTATGTTCATAAAACAATAAACAAATAGTTTTGCTGCTATTACACTCTATACACAGGTTATATATAAGTATCTGCATGTTTTGTTCACCATAACGAACCACTAAGTTGGTATTGAGAGTCGAAAAGCAACGAAGAGTTACCGCCACACACCAGCCAGCCACTCGCTGCCACTCCCTCAACACACGCACTAAACTTTCTCCCCCAACAATACCATTTGTGGTGTTATTACACTATATACAGACGTTATATATAAGTATGTATATATTTTGTTCACCACAACTGTACAGCTAAGCTGATATAGTTAGTTCAGGCACTAAGAGTCGTCGGTATACACAGCTGGCGGCTGGCAGCTCCCTCACTCATTCAAGGTCACACACACACTAAACTTTCTCCCCCAACAATACTGTTTGCTGCTATTACACTCTATACACAGGTTATATATAAGTATCTGCATACTTTGGTCACCATAACGAACCACTAAGTTGGTACTGAGAGTCGAAAAGCAACGAAGAGTTACCGCCACACACCAGCCAGCCACTCGCTGCCACTCCCTCAACACACGCACTAAACTTTCTCCCCCAACAATACCATTTGTGGTGTTATTACACTATATACAGACGTTATATATAAGTATGTATATATTTTGTTCACCACAACTGTACAGCTAAGCTCATATAGTTAGTTCAGGCACTAAGAGTCGTCGGTATACACAGCTGGCGGCTGGCGGCTCCCTCACTCATTCAAGGTCACACACACACTAAACTTTCTCCCCCAACAATACTGTTTGCAGTGTTATTACCCTCTATACACATATTATATATAAATATCTACATGTTTTATGCACCGTAACTGTATACCTAAGCTTGTAGTGTGCCCAAAGAGCATAGTGGCCACTCTCTAAACAGCTAGACAAATCGTGCAGACGACGTCACCTCCGTCACCCAAATGGCTCCTCCCAGCATAATCCTTTTGCTGTTATTACACTAATACACACATTATATATAAGTATCTACATTTGTGTTCACCATAGAGAACCACTGAGCTGGTATGGTGAATGTAAACAATAACAGGTGGCCACACAGTCAGTAAACGATGCTGTCTCCCTCAGTCTCTCAGCATCACTCCTCCTACAGCGATAATTATTACAACAATCTTGCTATTATCACAACCCTGGTTATTTATATCACAGTCACGGATCATCTGTAATATTGTCATCACTAAATAATAACAATTATATATTTATTTTGACATTTTTCGGCGATGCTGTGGTCACAAGCTGAACAGCAATGCTGCTCGCTCATGCTGCGTGCGCCAGCGTTGGTTGCTCCAACAGTAATTTGCCTCTCACACCTGAGAATATTGCCCACGATTTTTTTTTTTAAATTGCGTCTGTTTACAAGAACCCTGAGGAAGCTAATGTGAACCCCGTGTAGCCGCGGGCCATTTGAATCGGGCGTGGCACCCTATGGCGTATATATACGCCATGCGCACCGTGGGACATGTTACTCAGGCGTATATATACGCCATGCGCAGTTTAAGGGTTAAATGTAATGAAACAGCATTTTCTGGGTGAGCCCTGGAGGCTTCCTGGCAACCCTCCCTCCCACCGGTTGGCGTTTTTTCTGGGGGGAGCCCGTCGGCTCCCCGGAGCTATCCCAGGCTGATATGCTAATGTCAGACTTTGGCATCAGTCATGTGTATGGAGTTCTTAGGCCTACCGGGAACCACGGCCAGAACCGGGCCCCCTCAGAGAGGCACGGGGAGCAATGGCCTATAGAAGCCCCCGTGTGGTTGGAAGCATTCTATGTCTGCCATCGACCGGGACAGGCACCCAGAAAGGTAAGCGCCCCAAAACAAACCCCTATTCTGGTTAAAATTGCTACCAAAAGCCGAACTAGTGGATAGAACTCCCAAAAGAAAAACTAGCAAACTAGTGTGACGTCACACGCTGCCGCGCCGCTGTCTGCGCAGCTCCCCCCTCCCCGGGAGGGGGAAGGGGGAGCCCCAGACCCTCCGCGCCGGCTACCCACCCTCAGTTCTTGAGGCTGATGCTATAGGCGAAGGTCGTGTGCTCTGGCTCCGGTGTTCGCTACAACACTGTGCTTGCGTGTGGTGTTTGTTTTCTGGGTGCGAGAGCCAGGAGTAATTTGGTACTCGGGCTGCATGCGCCTAGGGTTTCCTTCCCTAGGTGCCCTGTAAGTACTACCCTTGGGGCTTGGGGCCACCTTCCACAGGCTCCTTGGGATCTGCCTCTGCTGGTCCGTTTTACCTTTTTCGGTTTTTCGGCCGCCTGTTGGGCTCTTGGGTGTTCTGTTCTCCCTTGTTACTGGCAGGTAAGAGGCAGTTTGCACTGGTAGGGGCGCAGGGTGCTGCACAGCTTGTATTCCCGACATAGCGGCCGGCTCTGTTCCCTGGGGTTCGCTGTCCTCTTGCGGGGTTTTGTTTTTCTTTTTGTTTTTGCCTGGTGGGGGGTTCTGTCATATTCGTTCCTTTGTTCTAACCCTGTCACGGTTATTCTCGATGGCGCCCCCTGCTAGGTCCCCGTGAGTGTACACGTCCCTGGGGTACAGCTTTAGAAGTTCGATTGGTAGTTTTGGGCGCCGGTTAGCAGCTCCCTGCCTGGGACTACCTGAGCGCGAGTCCTCTTAAAGTAAACGCTCAGGACCCTGGGAATCCCCTAGGGGGCGCGTGGGTCCGATGGATGTGACCCCGGAGTCCCCACTCGCGTGTGCGAGTTTGAGGGTTGCTCGGTCCCTTTGTCTCAGGGTGACCCTCATTGTTTTTGCCTCTGCCATGCTGCCTGTTGGGTCGGTGATACTTTCGACCCTGAGTCCTGTGAGTGTTGCTGCTTGCTTGTGACTCAATTTACCCAATCCTCTGATGATTCTCTTCGGGTACAGGCGGCGCGTGCGTTGCAGGCTAGGTTTCGTCTGTTGCAACGCGCTAGGTTGGTTGCTCACCCGGATGCCCCGAGGCTGCCCCGCTTTGCTTTTCGTGACCCGGACTTGGGGGTGGGGGTCGCTTCGATCCTGGTTCAGTCCGCGCCTCCTCGTCCTTCCCCTACTGCTCGTTCTGGTCCCCCCCCCTTGCTTCCAGCCCCGAAACGTCTGAGGGTTTCGGGGTCGGAGCAGGGGTTCCTTGATCTTGAGACTCGGGCAGCTTCGGGGGGTGCCCCTTCCGGGGAGCGGCAGAGGCATTCGAGTCTTGTCTCCCGGCCGAAGCTTCGGGGTCTGACCAGTGGGCCCCCCTTCCTTCCGCTGTTCCGGCTGCTCCGTCCTTGTCTTGTGGGGTCGGGGCTTGGGGAGAGGACTCGGCCTCGGGTCCTGTGGTGTTGGACCTCGAGGCTGGGGAGGGGCTGACTTGGGGGCCTTGGGCTCCGCTGGACCCCGCCTGGGTTTTTCTTCCCTCTGAGCGGGGCTTACTGTTACAAGGAGTGGGGTTCTCTTTTCCCCCTCTGCGTACGAGTTGGATTTGGTGTCGGCCCCTCCCCGGGTTCGGTTCCGTGTTCCCCGGGTTCGTCGGTTCCGTCTTTCCGGAGGTTTTCGGCTTATCGCATCCAACCTGGTGAGGTGCGAGCGGCCTTTGCAGCTTACCTCCTGCGGGACCCGGATTATGCCTCTGATATGGATCCATCTGAGTTCAGGTTTGGGACTTCGTTCCCTTTCTGGCTCCGTTACGAGGTTCCGGAGTCTTCCTGGCTAGCAGCCTGCCCTTTGTTGTTTTGGATTCCTGGCATTCCTTCTGTCGTTCCCGCACGTTGGAGTGGCGGGAAGCTTCCACGGTGATTCAGGTTTTCCTGGGGGGCGAGCTTGAGTACCTGAATGAGTGCTTGTTTGCCCCTGCCCTTCCCCGCGATGTGGGCGTTATTCAGCTTCATGTGCAGGTTCCTGTCCTTTCGGCGGCGCTGGTTGCGGAGGATTTGCGCGCCCGGGGCCTTTTGGCTTCGGCCTTGCGGTTCTTTTCCATCCTGGAGCTGTCCTCGGATTGGCTCGTGGAGGATGTGAGGACGCTTGGGTCCGTCCCAGGGTCTGGCGCCTTGTCCTCGGCGGCGCGCTCGTTCGCTGCCTTGTTGAAGCTGTTCACGCCGATTTTGCGGGATGCGGTTTCCCTGTTTTATGCTTCCCGTCTCGCGTGTCGGCAGGCGGTGCTGGGTTCCTCCGTGGAATCTGCTTGGGCTCTGGCTCTTAGGCGTTCTTCCCCCTTTTGTCCTCTTCTTTTTGAGGAGTCGGCCGTGGCGCAGTTTATTCAGGCTGCGTCGGCGGCTTGTCGTCCGATGTCGGACTTGTTGGTTTTCCGGGGGTCCCGGGTGGGTCTTCCCGGCGGGGTCGTGCCAGAGCTCGGGGTTCCTCTCGTCGTGGTAGGCCTCTGGTGTCAGGTTCGGGTTCGGCTCCTGCTGCGGACCCGCCCTCGTCTGGTCGGCGCGGTGTTCGCCCTGTGCGGGGTTCTGGGTCTCGTAAGGGGCGCCGGCCCTTTCGCGGTTTGCCCCGTTGACGGGGCGATGGGGGGGCGGCTTGCGCTGTTCGCCCGCGCCTGGTCCCACGATTCGTGGGCCTTTCAGGTCGTGTCTTGCGGTCTGCGGTGGCGTTGGGTGGCCCCTCCCCCTTTGGGGGGTTCGGGGCTGGCAGGGCAAGTTTCTTCCCCTGCGCTCCGTCGCGTCGTCTTGGAGTGGGTACGTTTGGGCGTCGTCGAACCGACGTCGTCCCTCAGATGGGTTTCCCGTCTGTTTCCGGTTCCGAAACGGGACTGCGCGGACCTGAGGTTCATTCTGGACTTGTCCCGTCTGAACCCCTGGGTTTATTGCCCCTCCTTCCGGATGACTACGCTGTCTCAGGTTCGGCTCCTTTTGGAGCCGGGCGCTTGGATGGTGTCCCTGGACCTCCGGGACGCTTATTGGCATGTCCCGATTCATCCGCGGTTCAGGGACTGGCTCGGTTTTGTGGTGGGGCTTCAGAGTTACCGCTTTCGTTGTCTCCCGTTCGGGTTGAACCTGGCACCTCGCGTGTTCACGCGCCTTACACGGGTAGTAGTGGCTCGGTTGCGTCTCCTAGGAGTTCGGGTGTTGGCCTACCTCGACGACTGGCTGGTCTGGGCTCCCAGCCGGTCTGCTTGCTTGCTAGCCAGGGATTTGGTTCTTTCCCAGCTCGCCGGGTTCGGGTTCCTGGTGAACTGGAGGAAGTCCCATCTGGTTCCCTCTCAGGTTCGGACTTGGCTGGGTCTCGTTTGGGACTCTCGCACCTCCTCCTTGTCTCTCCCTCCGGAGTCTCTCCAGCGGCTGCGGTCCCGCCTTCGTCTGTTTCTGGTGGGCCCTCGGGTCACCCGGCGGTTGCTCGAGGGGCTGTGCGGGAGCCTGAACTTCGCGATGCTGGTCTACCCGCCGGGTCGGGTTTGGCTTCGTCGGCTGTTCTGGTTCCTTCGGGGTCACCCCTTCCGCCTCTCTCGCGATCGCAAGGTTCGACCCCCGGGGGCCTTGCGTCGGTTGCTGCGTCACCGGCTTCCTCTTCGGGTTTTTCGGGGTTCGGTGCCATGGCGCCTTCCCGAGCCCTCGCTCGATGTGTACACGGATGCGTCGTCTCTAGGCTGGGGTTTTGTGACCAGTGCTCACCAGGCCGGCCAGGGGCGTTGGGGTCCGTCCTTCCGTCGAGCTCACAGCACGGTGCGGGAGTTCGCGGCGGTGTGGTTTGCTCTTCGGAGGATTCAGGTGGCCCGCGGATCAACGATCCGGCTCCATTCGGACTGCTCTCCAGTGGTTCATTGCCTGAACCGCGGGGGTTCGATGCGGTCCTTGTCTCTTTGGGGTTGGTCGCTTCGGGTGACTCGTCTGCTGAGTTCTCGGGGTTTGGCTCTCCTGGCTGTTCACGTACGGGGCGTGTCCAACGTCTTGGCGGACGCCCTGTCTCGCTTCGTTCCCCTCTCCACGGAGTGGACGGTCGACGACGAGTCCTTCCGCTGGCTTTGCCAGACGTTCGGGCGTCCCGAGGTGGACCTCTTCGCGTCGGCGTGGTCGCGGCGTCTTCCCGTGTATGCGGCGCCCTTCCCCGATCGCGAGGCCGTCGGGGTCGACGCCTTGCGGCTCGACTGGTCGAGGTGGAGGTTCCTGTACCTCTTTCCCCGGTTCAGCTGTTGCTCCAGGTCCTGACTCGCTTAGAGACTTACCAGGGGAGAGTTGTCCTTCTGGCCCCTTGGTGGCCGGCCCAGCCTTGGTTTCCGTTGCTGGTTGCTCGGTGTCCGAACCCGAGGGTTTTTCCGCGGCTCCGCCTCTTTCAGCAGATCGGGCCGGTACGTCACGTGGCTGGTTCGATCTTCTCCTCGAGTCTTCGCGTATGGTATTTTTGACTCGAGTTTATCATCATCTCTATGGTGATCAGGTGGCCTCCTTGTTGGTGTCTCACCTGCGGGCTTCCTCTCGGCGGCAGTATGAAGTTTCCTGGCGGTCCTTCTCTTTCTTTTTGCGTCTTCGTCGTGTTCATTCCTTGTCTGTTCGGTGGTCTTGTCTTTCCTCTCGTGGTTGTTTCAGGACCGTCATCTTATGCCTAACACTGTCGCCTCCTATCGTGCGGCGCTGGCGGAGCCGCTTCAGCTTGCTTTCGGCATCGATGTCACGTCTGCGCCGTTTCGCAAGCTGTCTCGTGCTTTGTTTCACCTCCGGCCTGCTCATGCGCCGCCTGAGCCGTCCTGGTCTTTGGACAGGGTGCTCGCTTTCCTTTCGTCTCCTCGTTTCGTTGTGGCCCCTTCGGTCCGGGATTGTTTTTCCAAGGCTCTTTTCTTGTTGGCTTTGGCCTCTGGGGGTCGGGTCGGGGAGCTTCATGCTCTCCTCCGGCGCAGGGGCTTCTGCTCTTTTGGTCGTGGTGATAGTTTTGTTCGTTTGCAGCCGTCTCCTTCTTTTCTGGCAAAGAATGAGACTGCTGCATTCCGGAGGGGTCCGTGGGTGGTTGATGCTTGGTTGGTCAGGCCGGGGGTGCATCATGTTTTGTGTCCGGTTGCGGCGCTTCGCCGTTATTTGCGCGCCACGGCTTCTGTGTCCGGGGACGCGCTTTGGGTTGATCCGGTTTCCCTTCTTCCCTGTTCGCGGGTGCGGGTCTCTCAGGTCGTCCGCAGGGTTATTAAGTCTAGCCAGCCTGCGGTCTATCCCCGTGCCCATGACGTTCGGAAGTTCGCGGCGCTTGCTGCCGTTTTGGGAATATGTCGTGGTCTGATATTCGGGCGCGGGGTTTTTGGCGGTCGAACAGGGTCCTGGCTGCTCGTTACCTTGTCAATGTCCCTGGGCCCCGGCGGGCCTGTGTTGCGTTGGGTCGGCGGTTGCAGCCCGTTGTCTCGGCTTCGAGTTGAGGAGTGAGCGACGACCGCCTCCCGGGTAAGTCCCTCTCTTTTTTCCGTCTGTGGGTAGTTAGCTCCGGGGAGCCGACGGGGCTCCCCCCAGAAAACCAGCGTTGAATGTAATGAAACGCCATTTTCTGGGTGAGTCCCGGAGGCTCCCCGGCATCCCTCCCTCCCTCCGGTCGGCGGTTTTTTTCGCGTTTTTGACATCCAGCCTCAAGAACTGAGGGTGGGTAGCCGGCGCGGAGGGTCTGGGGCTCCCCCTTCCCCCTCCCGGGGAGGGGGGAGCTGCGCAGACAGCGGCGCGGCAGCGTGTGACGTCACACTAGTTTGCTAGTTTTTCTTTTGGGAGTTCTATCCACTAGTTCGGCTTTTGGTAGCAATTTTAACCAGAATAGGGGTTTGTTTTGGGGCGCTTACCTTTCTGGGTGCCTGTCCCGGTCGATGGCAGACATAGAATGCTTCCAACCACACGGGGGCTTCTATAGGCCATTGCTCCCCTTGCCTCTCTGAGGGGGCCCGGTTCTGGCCGTGGTTCCCGGTAGGCCTAAGAACTCCATACACATGACTGATGCCAAAGTCTGACATTAGCATATCAGCCTGGGATAGCTCCGGGGAGCCTCCGGGACTCACCCAGAAAATGGCGTTTCATTACATTCAACGCTGGTTTTTTTTGAAGCTTGTGACCACAGCATCGCCGAAAAATGTCCAAATAAATATAGTAATTGTTATTATTTAGTGATGACAATATACAGATGACTCCTGATTGTG
>WNGS01007286.1:48348-58785 GCA_020271785.1 Procambarus virginalis
TGACTGTGAATATAAATAACCAGGGTTGTGATAATAGCAGGATTGTTGTAATAATTAGCGCTGTAGGAGGAGTGATGCTGAGAGACGGAGGGAGACAGCATCGTTTACTGACTGTGTGGCCACCTGTTATTGTTTGCATTCACCATACCAGCTAAGTGGTTCTCTATGGTGAACACAATGTAGATACTTATATATAATGTGTGTATTAGTGTAATAACAGCAAAAGGATTATGTTGGGAGGAGCCATTTGGGTGACGGAGGTGACGTCGTCTGCACGATTTGTCGAGCTGTTTAGAGGGTGGCCACTATGCTCTTTGGGTGCACTACAAGCTTAGTGTACAGTTACGGTACGTAAACATGTAGATACTTATATATAATATGTGTATATAGGGTAATAACTGCAAACAGTATTGTTGGGGGAGAAAGTTTAGTGTGTGTGTGACCTTCAATGAGTGAGGGAGCCACCAGCCCAGCTGTGTATAGCGACGACTCTTAGTGCCTGAACTAACTATATCAGCTTAGCTGTACAGTTGTGGTGAACAAATATATACATACTTATATATAACGTCTGTATATAGTGTAATAACACCACAAATGGTATTGTTGGGGGAGAAAGTTTAGTGCGTGTGTTGAGGGAGTGGCAGCAAGTGGCTGCTGGTGTGTGGCGGTAACTCTTCGTTGCTTTTCGACTCTCAATACCAACTTAGTGGTTCGTTCTGGTGACCAAAATATGCAGATACTTATATATACCTGTGTATAGAGTGTAATAGCAGCAAACTATTTGTTTATTGTTTTATGAACATAATAATTGAATCACTAATATGCACACCATACTTTTGAGTATAGCGATTATTCACCACTTTATTATATAATATATTACAATACACACTATTGAATATATTACTGCAAAAAACTAAGAAAATCAATCGGAGACATTGAAACAATTAGGTAATAATATCTTTGTGGCAACTCCCGTCTGTCAGAGCGGGTGACACTGACCAGCTCTGACGACCGCTCTGTCAACGCCCACTTTTTGCCAGACTTCCTCGGTCAGTTGCGCCCAAAATACGTCATCTACGTTTTTTTTGTTTTTTTCCCGTGCTCAGGGACGCAAATTAACATGTTTAGAAGATGAAAAAAAAATTTGATTTTTTTTTCTTGCGCACAGGGTGTAAATGTCCCCAGGACCCCTGAGCAGTTTAAGGGTTAAGGAGAAGAATAATACTGGTCTGCCATTGTGAGGGAATATTTTTGTGAGTCTAGCATAGGTTGTAATAGTTTAGAAGAGTTCTATGTGCAGTCGATGGAAGATATTTGATAAGTTCATATGGAATTCCATCCTCTCCAGGTGCCTTGCCAAGAGGTAGGCGGGTTTAGGTTAATTGTAGCTCGCTTAACTACTGTGGTGTGCCGAGTTTATTGTGAAATTCCCCGTGTGCATGAAATCAAGTTTTCCTCCCAAAAAATTTTTTATTGTTAAAAATTTACCTTCATTACACAGAAATCATAATAGCGTGATGCATCAAATGAACAAATCCACAATCCAGCCTATTAACATAGCTCGAGTGCATGGGGGGATTGTGTAAAACCCTGGTTTGTGTCTCGGAGAGACTGCAGGATCCGTCGATAAACAAGATGATTTCCTGGTTGCAATTCTTTTACTATGACGTAGCTCAGTCGATTAAGGCAGCGTTTGGATCCTCTCGGATGTAGGTTCGAACCCTCGTCATGGCCCTTGTGGATTTGTTCATTTGATACATCACGCTATTGTGATTTCTGTGTAATGAAGTGAGGGTGAAGAGATAGAACAGCCTATTGACATAGCTCAAGTGCATGGGGAATTGCGTAAAACTCTGGTTTGTGTCTCGGAGAGACTGCAGGATCTGTCGATAAATCAGGATGATTTCCCGGTTGCAATTCTTTTACCATGTTGTAGCTCAGTCGATTAAGGCAGCGTCTGGGATCCTCTCGGATGTAGGTTCGAGCCCTCATCACTGCCCTTGTGGATTTGTTCATTAGAAATGTAAATACTTGTACTGTATATAATGTGTGTATACAGGGGTACCTCGGTTTAAGAGTTTAATTCGTTTCTGGAGACAGCTCGTATTTCGAAAACAAGTATTCCGAAGCTAATTTCCCCATAAGAAATAATGGGAAATGGATTAATCCGTTCCTGACTACCCCAAAACCCCACATCAAACTAAATTTTTATACCTAATTCATCTAAATAAACCTACAAAACTATGTTCAAGTTATTACTTACCCTTGCTGAGGACTGCTGTTGGTGTATGGAAGATGTGAGGAGGAGGGAAGAGGAGAGGTGTTACTGTTTGGAAGGGGAGTCTCCTTCCATTATAACATCAGGCAATGAGGACTTCACTATTATGCACACACTGGCACATTTTGCCTGCATACCACTAGGACTTTGCTTGTTTTACTAAGAAGCTGTCTAAATACACTTGTTTTAAGGTACATTTTAACACTTGTCTGTAATAAGACATCACATTGTCATTTAAAAGGTCAATGCAACGGCCTGCTACAACTTTATCTGGGTGAGTTTTTTTAACAAAACTTTGCAGTTCTTCCCATACTTCACACATTCTCTTAATCAAGAAGGGACATCCTCTACTGCCTCTACTCACAGCTATTTTCTTAGGTTGAACCTTACCAATGACTTTCTTGAGACCCATGGTGAGATTTATAATGACAACTTTTATGCTCAAATGGCCAAAAAACGACAAAAAACTGTAAATCCTTGAAGAATTCAGGTGGGATAGTCACTGGGCACGAGACACTGGTAAACTGAGGCGCGATCGCCGTGCCACCATGCGCTAGTCGACCTGTACACGTATCAACAAACTCGTGTTCCGAGGTAACCCTTGCCTTCCGAGGCACATTTTTCCGACCAATCCTGCTCGTATTCCGAAAAACTCGTATTCAGGGACACTCGTATTCCGAGGTACCACTGTATAGTGTAAAAACAGAACGAACAATATGCTGGGAGGAGCCAGTTTGGTGAGGGAGGAAGTGAGGTGCTGTCATCTGCTAGCTGCTGTGTCACTTGTCATGCAGTTTTTTGTGGCCATTATGTTGTTCGGACACCATACCATCTTAGCTCTACAGTTATGATGAACAAAACATGTAGATAGGTATATTCAACATGTGTGTGTGTGTATATAGTATAATAACAGCAAAAATACTTGTTTGATTGATCATAAAATATAATATACATTTCACATATATAAGCCCCATAATTTTGAGCATAGCAATGTTCCACACATTGAACTATATAAATTCCACAATTTTGAATATTATTACATAAAAAACAGAGAAGAAATGAATAAGAGACATCAAAATATTTGTGAAAAATTATATTTGCAGCAACTACTGCCTCACGGGGTTACCTTGAGGTTACCTTGAGGTGATTCCGGGGCTCGGCGACCCCGTGGCCCGTCGTCAACCAGGCCTCCTCGTTGCTGGACTGGTCACCAGGCTATTGGATGCGGCTGCTCGCAGCCTGACGTATGAGTCACAGCTTGGTTGATCAGGTATCCTTTGGAGATGTTTGTCAAGTTCTTTCGTGAACACTGTGAGGGGTCAGCCAGTTATGTCCCTTATGTGTAGCAGAAGCGTGTTGAACAGTCTCGGCCTCTGATGTTGATAGAGTTCTCTCTCAGATTACCTGTTGCACCTCTGCTCTTCAATGGGGGTATTCTGCACATCCTGCCATGCCTTCTGGTCTCATGTGCTGTTATTTCTGTGTGCAGGTTTGGGACCAGCCCCTCTACTATTTTCCATGTGTAAATTATTATGTATCTCTCCCGCCTGCGCTCAAGAGAATACAGGTTTAGGCTCTTTAGTCGGTCCCAATAGTTTAGATGTTTTACTGAGTGGATTCTAGCAGTAAAGGATCTCTGCATGCTCTCCAGGTCAGCAATTTCTCCAGCTTTGAAAGGGGCTGTCATTGTGCAGCAGTATTCTACTCTAGAGAGCACTAGTGTCTTGAAAAGTATCATCATCGGTATAGCATCTCTAGTGTGAAAGGTTCTTATTATCCAACCTGTCATTTTTCTTGCAGTTGTAACGGCTACTTTATTGTGTTCTTTAAATGTAAGGTCTTCCGACATCAGCACACCCAAATCCTTTACATTGCCTTTCTGCTCAATGTTATGATTTGACTGAGATTTGTACGTGGTTTCCATTTTTATATTTTCATTTTTTCTGTAGCGCATGGGCTGAAACTTATCTTCGTTAAACACCATGTTATTTTCTGTAGCCCATAAAAGACCTGCTTTACATCTGATTGGAGGTTTGCCGTGTCCTCTATGTTGTCTACTCTCATAAAAATCCTAGTGTCATCTGCAAAGGATGATACAGTTGTTGTTGTTGTTAAGATTCGCTACCGGGAACAAAGTTCCAAGTAGCACGGGCTATGGTGAGCCCGTTTTTTTTTATGATACAGTACTATAGGTTGTGTCCTTGTCTATGTCCGATATGAGGATGAGAAAAAGTACTGGAGCAAGCACAGTACCCTGGGGGACTGAGCTCTTTACGGTTGATGGTCCAGATTTTATTTTGTTGACTATTACACATTGGGTTCTATTAGTCAGGAAATTGTAGATCTATCTGCCTATTTTTCCGGTAATTCCTTTTGAATGCATTTTATGTGCAATAACACCATGGTCACATTTGTCAAAGGCTTTTGGGAAATCTGTGTAAATTACATCAGCGTTTTGTTTGTCTTCCATGGTATCTAGCGCCATGTCATAGTGGTCCAGCAACTGTGATAGGCAAGAGCGCCCTGTTCTGAAACCATGTTGTCCAGGGTTATGGAGATTCTGTGATTCCATGTATTTTGTGATCTTACTTCTTAGTACTCAAAGATTTTTATGATGTGCGATGTTATTGCTATCGGTCTGTAATTTTTTGCCTCTGCCTTATTTCCTCCTTTATGGAGCGGTGCTATCTCTGCTGTTTTTAATATGTCAGGGATAACGCCAGTATCTAGACTTTGTCTCCAAAGAATGTGAAGGGTCTGCGATAGCGGTTTTTTACAGTTCGTGATGAATATAGAGTTCCAAGAGTCAGGGCCTGGTGCAGAGTGCATATGCATACTGTCTATGGCTTCTTCAAAATCCAGTGGAGATAGGGTGACATCTGATATATGATTTGATGTTGATGTCATATCCATAAAAAATTAATTTGAGTTATCAATCTTCAGTGTGTTCAGTGGCTCGCTGAAAAGTCGTACTGATTCCTCAGTATTTCGCTCATTTCTTTGTTGTCATCAGTGAAAGTTTATCACCCTTTCGCAGGGGCCCGATACTAGATGTGGATTTTGATCTTGATTTTGCATAGGAGAAGAAATATTTTGGATTTCTCTCTATTTCACTGATGGCCTTTTGCTCTCTTTGCCTCTCCTGGGTTTTGTATGATTCTTGTAGCTTTAGTTTAATTGTTTCTATTTCTCTACCTAACCTTCTTCGCCGTTCTTGAGATAGGGTGCGACTCTCAAGTTGTTCCACGATTCGTTTTCTTCGCCTATAGAGGGAACGACGTTCCCGTTATAATCTGCATCTCTTCCTCTTTTTTCTAAGGGGTATGCAGTTTGAACATTTTTCTAGTGCTACTGAGCTTATTTTTTCAGGGCACTGGTTCAGGTTTGCATTTTCTAGCTGTTCTAACCAGCTTATTTCTGTGAAGTCTTGGTTTATTTGTTCCCAGTTTATCTGTTTATTATCGAAGTTGAATTTGCTGAAATCTCCTCCATCTGGAATCTGGACTGGTTTTGAAGGTTTATTCCCCATGCTAGTCAGAACTTCAATTAAGTTGTGAGCTGAGTAACTGGTATTTGTAATCATTATGTTCCGGATCAATTCATTATTATTAGTGAAAATGAGGTCCAGCGTGTTCTCCTTTCTAGTTGGTTCTACTATTTGCTGGTTTAACCACCGTGCTGCGCGGAGTTTATTGAGAAATTCCCCCGGTGCGCATGAAATGAAGTGTTCCCAAAAAATTATTTTTTCTTCGTAAAATGATAAATTCCCTTCCCTGAACATGTCTATGTAAAAATAAATACCAAATTCCACTTACTTTGGCTGTAGGGACGTGGACAAAGTGCGCTGTGACGTCATCAGGGCCTGGTCGCCCGTGCGTGACTCGCCCAGACACGGTCGCGCGGGCCATTCAAGCACCGGGTGTTGCCACAAATATATTTTCAATTATTTGTTTTATGTATTTCCAATGCGGTTTTATTTGTTTTTTATCGTATATGATGCATATTTGTGTCCTTTATAATATGCATACAGTAGAACGTTCATAATGTTCCATGGCACTGTGGTACATGTGTCAGTAGTGTATCCACAATAAATGTTTATTGTCGCAATATTACCTGTTAAAAATTCACTAAAATTACAGTATGTACAGTTTCACACACTATTTTCACAGTAACACACTGTATTACACACTCAGTACTTCGGAAGCGAGTAATAATCAACGAAGTAACCCATGGTACACAGCGCGACTTCGCTCAGTGCACCAGGTACAGATAAATTTTCGCTGCTTGTTTCTTCATTCTGTGTGCTTGCAAATAACGCACTCACATACACCCTTGGCTTTAGTACTTGTAGGTTGTATGTAGCCAAGCTTGTAAAGCATAAGGTAGTATTGAAAAGATTATAGGAAAGATCAATTTGTAAGATAGTCTTGAAAAGATCGCTTTGTATGGTCCCACACAGAAAGAGATTCAGCATACGTAAAGAGTGTCCGTCAGTCAGGAAGAGATTCAGCTAGCCTCAAGAGTGTCCATCAGTCAGGAAGAGATTCAACTAGACTCAAGAGTGTCCGTCAGTTGAGAAGAGATTCAGGCATTCTTGAAAATATCTATGGAAAACACCAAAATGGAAGCCGCTAACACTGTTCATTTATGCCATTTGTATCAGATGCATCATCACTGAACGCAAAAACGATTCATCTAAGTATCATCTAAATAAATAGCATAGAATTGCAAGGGTGACGCTCAGAGCTACAACTGGATACGCTCCCTGTATCGTCCTCATTAGGTGCTGTATCACTTGCATCCGACCTTTGTGTTAGGTCCTCATTACGCCTGGCTTCCCCAACATTATGACCCTTATGTTCTTCAAACAATAAGGTTTGAATTTCACTGACAGAGCATTATCTTCAACACCGCGTCGGACAGGTGTTTGGGAGCCAGAGGCGCGTACGCCACCCATGGTTGCTCATTCAGTACTAACCCAGCCAGCAGCCCCAGGGCATTCTGGGATTTTTTTCCAAGATGGCTGCCTCTCACTGGAGGTCCTAAGAGTCCATTTCGTACACAACCAAGCTCGTACACATTTAGAATTGGTTACGAAAAATCAAAAGAGTTTTCTCGGTTGGCGCAGTTTCCCGCCGACCGAGAAAACTCGGTTGGCGCAGTTAAGTGGTTAAGCAAACCTGTCGCTCATCCGTAGCAGGTCATTTGCATGTGCCTGTTCATTTAGGCTACTTCCTGGTATTCTTTCTGATATTACTGTATTTGCAGGTGCTTCCATTTCAGGAGCCGTAGTTGGAGTCCCCAAGCATGATAATGTTTGGGGCTGGGTTTTGAGAGGTTTTCCAGCAGTGTTCTATTTTCATTAGTTGGTCTTTAAACTGCTGATGATTTGCCTCCAGTGACTTATATACAAGGACAATAACTACATTTAAGATCTCTATTTTGATTATTAGCACTTCCCCATATCATTTGTGGTGTTTAGCAGCTCAGTATAGATTTTTATTTTTATTTATTTTTTTTTTTATTTTTTATTTTTTTTTATATATACAAGAGTTTTTTACATTCTTGTACAGCCACTATTACACACAGCGTTTCGGGCAGGTTCCTGGAATACGACCCCGCCGCGAAGACTCGTTTTTACAACCAAGTACTCATTTACTGTGAGTTGACAGAGGCTACAGTTAAGGATTTGCGCCCAGTAAATCCTCCCTGGCCAGGATACAAACCCATGACAAAGCGCTCGTGGAACGCCAGGCGAGTGCTTACTACACAACAGAGACAGCCAGATGATGTGTCCTTGATATAGAAGCTGACCCCACCCTCTGGGGTGGCGGGGTAGTGTCCAGGGAGCGTCATCCCTCGGCGCCTATATTTGCTCAACTTCCCACTCCATCACAACTAAAGTATGTCACCTACAATATTTTTTTTCTGAGGGGGGCCCCGTCAGCTCTCCGGAGCTTCCAGGTTGATATGTCAGTATTACTTTCTGGCATCGGTCAAAGTGCATGATTTCTTGCCTACCAGGGACCACAAGCCAAACCTGGCCCCCCCCTCAGAGAGGCATGAGGATGACATTTGTTGCTTTATGGCCTCATGACCTAATCTTTCCAGCCTTTCCTCGCCTCTCTTTAATAATCTGGCTCCTTCTATCCATTTCGAAGTTGAGTGGGAACTAATTCCCTCCTTCCTTTTCTTGATGTTCATGTTCACAGCTCTGTGTCTGGGTTCTCTTTCTCTGTCTACCGCAAACCCATGCATAGTGGCATGTACATTCACTTCTTTTCCTACCATCCTCCTTCTTTTAAGAAAATGTCCTCGTCTCTCTCTTCCTCCGCGCTCTACGCATCAGCCCCTCAGTTTCTTGATTCTGAAATTTCCTTTATCTACAAATCATTCTCTCGCCTTGGTTATCCTTTGCATTTCATCAACTCTGCCTACTCTCAAGCTAAACGAAATTTCTTTCATCCTAAACCTGCTTCCAACACTAGTAGCACTGTACTATGCCTTCCCTTCATATCTGAACTCAAAACTTTTACCATACCTTTCGTCCTCTTGACATTAAACTCGCCTTTCGACAAACTAACACACTTCGTAGCAATCTAGTTCACACTGCTGCTCCTGCTTCTAATGCTGCTGGTGTCTACTCTATTTCCTGTTCATCTTGTCCTCCCAATACTTTGGCGAAACTGGCCGTACACTGAATGACAGACTTAAAGAACACAAGAGAAGTGTTAAGTCTGCAGACACTAACAATGCTCTCTTCTGCCATGTGAGGGATTCTAATCATCCCATTGATTGGTCTTCCTCAAAATAATCTTTCCTGCCTCTACTCTTCACAGACGCCGTCTTGTAGAATCGGCTCTTATACACAATGTACCCAACATGAACTTGAGTCCTGGCTTTGTTGCTGTGGACTCTTCCCTTTCACAGTACATACTCAAATGCTCTAATCTTTCTAACAAACGTGACTTAACATAAGCTTACCCCTTCCATTTATCTTTCTTTCTCTTTCCTTTCTTTCTCTCTTCTCCCCTTTTTCTGTTCATTGTCTTCTCCTACGCTCCCTTGCTATCCTCTGCTTATTCCTATTCCTTTCTTCGTTATAATGGGAGCTGCCTCGTATGGGCCAATAGGCCTTCTGCAGTTCTCATTATTACTACTATTCTCTACACCTTACTTTCCTCCTCACCTCTCTCTTGCCTATTTATTTCCCGTTCTCTACCTCCTCATCACAAGCGACTTGAGAATGGTCCAGGACGGACCGAAACGTCGTCGTCCCTTCAACTTCTAGTGTGTGGTCTGGTCAACATACTTCAGCCACGTTATTGTGACTCTTCGCCTGCCAGGCATGATGAGCAATGGCCTAGAGACCCTGTGTGGTTGGACGCATTCTATGTCTGCCTCGACTGGTCTGTACCCAAAAGTAGGCGCCCCAAAACAAGCTTTTGTTCTGTTGAAAACATTACTACCAAAAGCCGATGAGTGGACAGAACTCCCCAAATGAAAACTAGCAATTAGCATGACGTCATCTCGTTGCCGCCCGCCGCTGCGCAACCCCCTTCCCTTCCCCGAGAGGGGGAAGGAAGAGCCCCAGACCTCTGCGCCGTGATCCAACCTCCATTCTTGGCTGATGTGATACTGGCTGGTTGGGTGCCTCTGGCTCCAAGTTTTGTTTTAGGTTACTGTCCTTGTGGTGTGGTCTGTCTCAACAGTATGTGTGAGCCAGGAGTAATATTCTACAATACTAGGCTGCATGCACCTAGGGTTTCCTTCCCTAGATGCCCTGTAAGTACTACCCTGGGGCCTCCTCCCACAAGTCACCTTGGGATCTACCTCCGCTGTGTCTTTTACTGCTCAGTACTTGGCCCCCTTACCCTCAAACCGCTAGGGGTTCAAATGGATTTAACACCCACAGGCGCAAAAAAAAACAAATTCCAAAAAATTCTTTCGTCTTATAGAAGTGTTCATTTTTGTTCCCTGAATCAATCAGTGACCTGAAATAATTAGGTAATAATATATTTAGTGGCAACTGCCGCCTGACAGCTCGAGCAGAGTAGACCTCATCTTGGCGAAGGCTCTCTGTCAATGCCCCTTTTTTGTCAGACTTTCCTACCCTATTGCGGCTAAAATATACCCCCTGCGTTTTTTTTTTCCGTGAT
>WNGS01007287.1:9102-19736 GCA_020271785.1 Procambarus virginalis
TAAAGTAAAATTAAATATTGTTAAAGTAAATGTACAAGTGGCCAACCAGCAGGGATAAATAGAGTTGTGATGTTTACTCTTTTATGAAGTTGCTTTCTGCTACGTCTACCAGGTTTACTTTCTGCTACGTCTACCAGGTTTACTTTATGCTACGTCTACCAGGTTTACTTTCTGCTACGTCTACCAGGTTTACTTTCTGCTACGTCTACCAGGTTTACTTTCTGCTACGTCTACCAGGTTTACTTTCTGCTACGTCTACCAGGTTTACTTTCTGCTACGTCTACCAGGTTTACTTCTTGTCTACAGTTACCTAGTCTACCAGGTTTACTTTCCATGTCTCATCGTTGGTTCACATTTCCCAGTCAAGTTGGTTTAGATTTAAGTTTCTCATTGCTATCAATGCTGCTCTGAATCTTTGAGATGTTTCTGGCGCTCCATGCACAATATTTCTGGACGTCTCATTTCATATTCATGTAATGAATGGTCTTGTGGGGCTCTCGGGGGGGGGGGGAGGGGGGGTGGCTGTAGATGATCTAACACCCACTTTCTCTACCTCCACTGGAAAACTTCTTGCTCCATACGTCATGTAGTTGATTTTCTATTCGTAATTGATCTGAAAAAACGCTTTGTGTATTTTTACCATCGGTGTTACTTCTCTTCCTGTGCACTCACCTAGTTGTACTCACCAAGTTGTGCCTGCACCAAGTTGAGCTCTGGCTCTTTGGTCACGCCTCTCACCCATCAATCAACTGGTGTACACGTTCCCGAGCCTATTGGGCTCTATCATATCTACACTTAAAACTGTGAATGGAGTCAGCCTCCACCAATTCACTTCCTAATGTATTCCATTTATTAACTACTCTGACACATAAAAAATTCTTTATAATGTCTTTATGGCTCATTTGGGCACTCAATTTCCATCTGTGTCCCCTAGTGAGTGTGTCCCATGTGTTAAATAAACTGTTTTTATCAACCTAACAATAATTTGTCTTTTATTATGTAGTGATGATCAATGGTGTAAGAGAGGAACAGAGGTCCAATATGTGGATATTGCAGTTCAACTCAAACAAGTGCAAACCAATAAAGCTTTGATTCTTGAACCGTAGGAACGACAGGCCATAAAATGACAAAGAGAACCCCTCATAGAATGGGGCTCAGTGAAATATATGCCAAGTGATATCACATCTCCAAGGCCCAGATTACATGTTATCGGTTGGCCAATTCCTGCCAAACATACGACGAAACTACGACGTTGCTATAACGTTTGAAAAAAAGTTATAACAAAAACAAGTTGTAACAACCAACATAAGCTGTAACAACCAACATAAAAAATTCTCACAACTTTCTTCACATCATAACAAGATGTAACGAGTTACTACATGTTGTAACAAGGAAACAATCGGGTCCGTTACGCTGTGTGTTTGCGGGAACAAAAATAAGTTCGATAGATAATTTTTCTTTATCTTTCTTTAATAAAATATAACATAAATCATATATACATAAATTTTACAAGGCAATACTACATTACATATATAGTATAATTCAGGACAATTGCAACACAAAATCAGGAAATTTTCGAATATACGTCACCAAATAGTCCACTTGTCTCTAAACATGAAGCTCGAGAACTGTCAAAGGTCACAGGACTGGTCCGGAGTTGAGAGGAAGGAGTTAAGAAAATGCTTTAACAAACGAAAATCAAATCACTTGAAGATACAAGAATCCGGAGAGACATGTTCACAACATTAACAATTCTCACGGAAATATAATGTTATTGAATCTGTGGCAAACTGCTGCGGGAATCTTGAAGAAACTTGGCCCCTTCACGAAACTTTAATTTTGTATAAAACAGATTCCAATAGATACAAGCTCAAGTGGGCGAGTACAACAAGGCGACCATCATTTTGGAGATGAAATTCTTCTAGAATCAGAGAGAAAGACCTGGGGGTTGATATCACGCAGGACCTGTCCCCTGAAGCCCATATCAAGAGAATAACATCAGCGGCATATGCCAGGTTGGCCAACATAAGAACGGCCTTTAGAAACTTGTGTAAGGAATCTTTCGGAACCTTGCATACCACATATGTCAGACCAATGCTGGAGTATGCGGCTCCAGCATGGAGTCCATTCTCGTCAAGCATAAAACTTAATTGGAGAAGGTTCAGAGGTTTTCCACCAGACTAGTGCCCGAGCTGAGGGGCATGAGCTATGAGGAGAGACTACGAGAACTGAACCTCACGTCGCAAGAAGTCAAGAGAGTTAAGAGCGGAGATGATCACCACATGCAAGATTCTCAAAGGAATTGATACGGCAGACAGTTTAACACAAGGCGCACACGCACTAGGGGACACAGGTGGAAATTGAGTGCCCAAATGAGCCATCAAGACATTAGAGAGAACTCTTTTAATGTGAGTGTAGTTGACAAGTGGAATGCTTTATGAAGTGATGTGGTGGAGGCTGACTCACACACACACACACACACACACACACACACACACACACACACACACACACACACACACACACACACACACACACACTGGGGCCAGGTAGCCTGGTGGATAGCGCGCAGGATTCGTAATTCTGTGGCGCGGGTTCGATTCCCGCACCCGGCAGAAACAAATGGGCAAAGTTTCTTTCACCCTGAATGCCCCTGTTACCTAGCAGTAAATAGGTACCTGGGAGTTAGTCAGCTGTCACGGGCTGCTTCCTGGGGTGTGTGTGTGTGTGTGTGTGGAAAAAAAAAGTAGTTAGTGTTGTTAGTAAACAGTTGATTGACAGTTGAGAGGCGGGCCGAAAGAGCAAAGCTCAACCCTCGTAAAATACAACAACTAAGTGAATACACACACACACCATAGCTCAACCCCCGCAAGCACAAATAGGTGAGCACAAATAGGTGAGTACACGGCCTCACAGTGACTCGACACACACAACAAAGCTGGCCATCGCAGCTCTTCTCTCCCTTCATCACAGGGCCTGGCGGTTCGTGGCTTCGAAACTGACAATTTCTGGCACTGTGAGGTGTTCACCTGGTTCTTGTGACCCCCGTGAGTGGCGCGGAGGTCACGCCACCCTTAGGGTGACCTCAAGCGATGACCAATTCTCTAACTTGACCTGTAAGTGTTAGGACACACGATATCACCTTGACCTCTGCTAATCCTCTTGTATCACCCGGTCTTCTGCCAAGATAACAGTTATTGCAACCTCTTGCACTACAGCCAAGCATTACTCTTCTGTTCGATAACAGTTATCATAATTAATTTACATTAATATCGTTTGATAGTTCGGTACTTTAAGAGAGGCAATTCCCATATAATAATTGTTCAATGCAGGTGTAGTAGTGCACGTGATAATTCCCCGCTGCTGGCGTGATAACTCCTGGTGCTTGATGCCTAAGGCGTGATAACGCCTGGTGCTTGATGCCTAAGGCGTGATAACTCCTGGTGACTGATGCCTCAGGCGTGATAACTCCTGGTGACTGATGCCTCAGGCGTGATAACTCCTGGTGCTTGTTGTCTAAGGCGTGATAACTCCTGGTGCTTGATGCCTAAGGCGTGATAACTCCTGGTGCTTGATGCCTCAGGCGTGATAACTCCTGGTGACTGATGCCTCAGGCGTGATAACTCCTGGTGCTTGTTGTCTAAGGCGTGATAACTCCTGGTGCTTGATGCCTAAGGCGTGATAACTCCTGGTGCTTGATGCCAAAGGCGTGATAACTCCTGGTGCTTGTTGTCTAAGGCGTGATAACTCCTGGTGCTTGTTGTCTAAGGCGTGATAACTCCTGGTGCTTGATGCCTCAGGCGTGATAACTCCTGGTGCTTGATGCCTAAGGCGTGATAACTCCTGGTGCTTGATGCCTACGGCGTGATAACTCCTGGTGCTTGATGCCTAAGGCGTGATAACTCCTGGTGCTTCATGCCTAAGGCGTGATAACTCCTGGTGCTTCATGCCTAAGGCGTGATAACTCCTGGTGACTGATGCCTAAGGCGTGATAACTCCTGGTGCTTGATGCCTAAGGCGTGATAACTCCCTCCTGCAGGAGTGATCATCTTCGGGTCGGACCAGGAGGTGGCGGGCGTGATGCGAGCCGTCAGGAGGAACAACGCTACAGGCACCTTCTCGTGGATCGGGTCCGATGGCTGGTCGGCCCGCTCCCTCGTGTCCTCAGGTGAGTCACTAGACCCTCTGCTGAGTCACTGGACCTTCTGGTGAGTGGTTGGGCCCACAAGGTGAGTCAGAGGACCCACAAGGTGAGTCAGAGGACCCACAAGGTGAGTCAGAGGACCCACAAGGTGAGTCAGAGGACCCACAAGGTGAGTCAGAGGACCCACAAGGTGAGTCAGAGGACCCACAAGGTGAGTCAGAGGACCCACAAGGTGAGTCAGAGGACCCACAAGGTAGTCAAGCTGGCCCCTCATAAGAATCACACATATATCCAAAGCGAGAAGCTAGACCATGCGAGTAACTTACTCATGAGTAACTGTAACTCACAGATATAATGAGGCATGGATCGTCTGAGGAGACCAGACTCACTCGAGGCCTCACTCATGGACAGCTTCACTACGACTTGATGAATTAGTCAAGGATTTCCAACTCACTTGGGGACGGGTGCTCACTCACGTATTCATCACGTCACTCAACACCTGCCACTGACAATAACACCAAACAACGTCAACAATAACACCATCTAGCACCACTCCCCTTCAATAACACCACCTAACACCACTCACCTACAATAACACAACCTAACACCTCTCACCTACAATAACACCACCTAACACCACTCACCTAGGCTAACACCACTCACCTACAATAACACCCTCTAACACCACCTAACACCTCTCACCTACAATAACACAACC
Source organism: Procambarus virginalis (assembly GCA_020271785.1). NCBI lineage: Eukaryota > Metazoa > Arthropoda > Malacostraca > Decapoda > Cambaridae > Procambarus > Procambarus virginalis. Next base: position 13,965 of record WNGS01007287.1, read on the forward strand.
TAACACCACTCACCCACAATAACACAACCTAACACCTCTCACCTACAATAACACAACCTAACACCACTCACCTACAATAACACCACCTAACACCACTCACCTACAATAACACCACCTAACACCACTCACCTACAATAACACCACCTAACACCACTCACCTACAATAACACCACCTAACACCACTCACCTACAATAACACCACCTAACACCACTCACCCACAATAACACCACCTAACACCACTCACCTACGCTAACACCACCTAACACCACTCACCTACGCTAACACCACCTAACACCACTCACCTACGCTAACACCACCTAACACCTCTCACCTACGCTAACACCACCTAACACCTCTCACCCACAATAACACCACCTAACACCTCTCACCTACAATAACACCCTCTAACACCACCTAACACCTCTCACCTACGCTAACACCACCTAACACCACTCACCTACAATAACACCACCTAACACCTCTCACCTACGCTAACACCACCTAACACCTCTCACCCACAATAACACCACCTAACACCTCTCACCTACAATAACACCCTCTAACACCACCTAACACCTCTCACCTACAATAACACCACCTAACACCACTCACCTACGCTAACACCACCTAACACCTCTCACCTACAATAACACCCTCTAACACCACCTAACACCTCTCACCTACGCTAACACCACCTAACACCTCTCACCTACAATAACACCACCTAACACCTCTCACCTACAATAACACCGCCCAACACCACTCACCTACGCTAACACCACCTAACACCACTCACCTACGCTAACACCACCTAACACCACTCACCTACGCTAACACCACCTAACACCACTCACCTACGCTAACACCACCTAACACCACTCACCTACAATAACACCACCTAACACCTCTCACCTACGCTAACACCACCTAACACCTCTCACCCACAATAACACCACCTAACACCTCTCACCTACAATAACACCCTCTAACACCACCTAACACCACTCACCTACAATAACACCACCTAACACCACTCACCTACGCTAACACCACCTAACACCTCTCACCTACAATAACACCGCCCAACACCTCTCCCTACTGTAACAAACTAGGTTTGTTGTAAGAATTATCCAGAATGTTTCATCAACACATGGGAGAATGGGAAGCTGGACCCACGTGTTGTGACCCGGGAGCAGCCCCACGGGGAATAGGCGGTGAAAATAACTGACGCCTTTATTCACAAGTTTCGTATAATGAATCATTCTATAGTATTCACTTATTTAGAGAAATCAGTCTTCATCCAAATTGTATAATATCTCTGTTTAAAGTATGAAGAGTATCGTAAATTGTCAAAATACTTCAGTAAGTCAACCATCAGTGACGTCACTAGCGTGACTAGACCTCGGCGCGGACGAATTTGGACGACCTGAGGTCACAGGTCATCAGAGGTTCCATGTCCACTATTTCTCAAAGGTCAAATAGCCATTTTGTAATTGGGAAAAGCTCTTCACTAAGATGCTTGTGTAATTAACTTCAGTTAAAATAATTCAGCCAATCTGGATCATTCAGTGCAACAGAGGTTAGTTGTTAAAACTTAAGCCTTGCTACTAACTTGGTAAAACTAAGGCGGAAGAATACCGTGTTCTGGCTTCTGTGTGGAGCAGGGCAAGGGAAGGACAGTGTGGGACCAGGAGCAACACAGGGAGGGTTGTCCACTCCACCTCTCCCCAAGACCTTAGCACTAACATCTAGTTGGTCGCCAATAAGGTAAAGTTGCTTAGAGTAATGTTATAGGGAATAGGTCAACTCATTGCCGATAAATGTATAAGTCAGGGAGTGCCTTTAATTAGATTTTGTTTTAGATTTTGAATAAATTAATTAGTTAGTAATGTGCATTTTCATTATTTCCATTTTTGTGTATTTACTTGATTTGTCCGGGACCACGTGGGCAGTTTGGCCTAGTCTACGTTGGGCAGATTCTAACACTGAATCAGAATTTATTTATTCCCCTTTGATTTAATATTTCCACACTTAAGACAACCCTCCCATACATTACTAGTGGGGATCAAGCCCGCAAGATTGATTGATTAGCATGATCGATCCAGACCTCGATCATTTCTCAGTGTTACTGGTCTGGTGGTGGCAGCAAGGCGATTCTAGAGCTTTGCTAGAAGTCTATTTCACGTCATACGGGTTGCAGAATCTTAAGTCGGTCAATCGTCTTAAGACCACGTGGCGTGGGGTCGGCTCAAGTGAAAGTTTTGGGGTCCCTTGGTAGAGAGAACAAAGTTAGAATACGGGCAGAGAGAAAAGGGGGTAGAGAGATCGCATTACAACCCCCCCCCCGTGTTACAATGGTGGCAGCGGTGGGATGTATGCGATCTCTCTACCCCTTTTCTCTCTGCCCGTATTCTAACTTTGTTCTCTCTATCAAGGGACCCCAAACTTTCACTTGAGCCGACCCCACGGCAAGTGGTCTTAAGACGATTGACCGACTTAAGATTCTACAACCCTTATGATGTGAAAACAATAACACCCTCTAACACCACTCCCTACAATAACACCCTCTAACACCACCTAACACCACTCCCTACAATAACACCACCTAACACCACTCCCCTATAATAACACCACCTAATACCTTATACCGACAATAACACCACCTAACACCACTCACCCACAATAACACCGCCTAACACCACTCCCCTACAATAACACCCTCTAACACCGACAGTAACACCACTCACCAACAATAACCGTGGGCTAGAATTGATCAGGAATTTACTTAACTAGTTACGAAACCTGTACATCTTTCCTCAATCATTGCGGCTGTGTTTACATTCATAAGATGTTTACCGGATGTGAAGCAACACGAGGATGTTGTTACTACTAGTAACCTTGGCTTGGAAAGTTTCCCAGCTCGTAAACTATTTAAAAAATAGTTACAAGACGCCACGATTAAGGCAAGATGTAAGGGTTTCGTGAGCTGTTGCGTAAATGCTTGATAAATCCAGGCCCAGAGTTATAGTATTTCACTCGACCTCGGACCATAAAACTCGGCAGGTCCGACATGGCGGGGAAAATATTCCCAATTATAACTTTTCCTAACAACTTATCCGCTTGAGAAAGATGAAAAAGTTTTTAATATTTCTTTATCATTAAGGAATGGGGAATATGTCTGTGTCATCTGCCTGCCTCATTGTCTCTCTCCCTCATACCTGACTCACTTGCCTGCCTCACTGTCTCCCTCATACCTGACTCACTTGCCTGCCTCACTGTCTCTCTCCCTCATACCTGCCTCACTGTCTCCCTCATACGTGACTCACTTGCCTGCCTCATTGTCTCTCTCCCTCATACCTGGCTCACTCACCTGCCTCATTGTCTCCCTCATACCTGACTCACTCACCTGCCTCATTGTCTCCTCATACATGACTCACTCACCTGCCTCATTGTCTCCCTCATACCTGACTAACTTACCTGCCTCATTGTCTGCCTTATACGTGACACCTCTCCTGTCTGCCTTACACACCTGGCTAAGATGGCAGACGAGACACTCAGCAGACTGCCCCAGTCACCAAGGAAACTTAGGCGATTGGACAGTTGCAATGGACATATGGGCCCATAAGCGAGGTGCTTCACCTTCACCTTATCCTCGACTATATATATCGAGCAGCGTTAACACCTTGTAACGAGTTAAGGGCCATGCATGCACGTGCCACATCTTGGCTGGCTTAATCTTCATCAAACAATTTCCTTGTAATGATTCTAACTTTGCCTTTGAAAATGTAAACATGAGTTAACCAAACGCATTTCTTAGCATCAGGTTAAATAATATAAAATGCACTTTGTAGAGTTAATTTTTCCACTTTCTTCTCACGTCAATAACACGAGAAAATTCACACTAAAATCATTGATATCACGCTATCATATTCACTAACATGTCTACACGACCGCTACCAGTATATCTACCAGTATATGAAGACCGCTACCAGTATATCTACCAGTATATGTATAGTCCCACTTACTCTCCTGCCTCCCCTCTCTCTCCCCTCTACAGGCAACGAACTGGAGGTTGAGGGGACACTCTCCGTGCAGCCTCAAGCCAACCCAGTTCGGGGGTTCGACCAGTACTTTCTGAGCCTCACTGTCGAGAAGAACACCAGGAACCCATGGTTCGTCGGTGAGTGCTTCTTAACACCATCACACAGATGTTTGTGTGTTATCTCGTACTCTGAATTATATTATTTTTTTCTGTTTTTTATATACATATTTGTTTGATTAAGTAAATAATGCTTGTGTATAGTTTCGTATTTGGTAAAATATATTCATCGAGCAGTGAATGTATGATTGTATATGTGCAGGATTGTATGAGCCTAATCATACAGTTTCGAATCTGAAACTGGGTTGGGTTCACAGATCGTTCACATTGAGGCTTTACATGGTCTATGTTTTGAAAAAATGGTTTTTGAATGAATTTTTTTGAATGAAAAATTATGGTTTTCTGTATTCCGTTTCGACTATCAAACTATGGGGCCTCTTTGCTATCCAATTGAGGCATTTCCATTCACTTGTGTTTACATAGGCAGCCTGTGTGTCCTTCTGGGAGTCACGTGATTGTTCGTTACTGGTTATTCTCTATTTTTTCCGGGTTTAAATGCGGGCACTATACTGGCTGCACAGGATGGGTATGATGTATGTTAGGAATAATTTTGCAATCCTATATTATATATATATATATATAATATATATATATATATATATCTATATATATATATATATATATTATTGTGGGTGAAACACAGAACATGGAAAACGGGGTATAGATTTGTAGAAGTAGAAGTCGGGTCCCAATAGAACTGCAGAAGGCCTATTGGCCCATATTTCTTGATGTTTCTATATTGGAGCGGAGTCTTGAAGTGGGTAGAATATAGTTGTGCGTTAATTGGCTGTTGATTGCTGGTGTTGACATAATGATGTGTAGTGCCTCGCAGATGTCAAGCCGCCTGCTGTCGCTGTATCTATCAATGATTTCTGTGTTGTTTGTTAAGATTTCTCTGGTGATGGTTTGGTTGTGGGAAGAGAGTATATGTTCCTTAATGGAGCCCTGTTGCTTATGCATCGTTAAACGCCTGGAAAGAGATGTTGTTGTCTTGCCTATATACTGAGTTTTTTGGGGCTTACAGACCCCAAGAGGACATTTGAAGGCATAGACGACGTTTGTCTCTTTTAGAGCGTTCTGCTCCGTGTCTGGAGAGTTTCTCATAGGCTGGCTGTTTTTTTGGTTTTATAGTAAATCGTTAGTTGTATCTTCTGATTTTTGTCTGTAGGGATAACATTTCTATTAACAATATCTTTCAGGACCCTTTCCTCTGTTTTATGAGCTGTGGAGAAGAAGTTCCTGTAAAATAGTCTAATAGGGGGTATAGGTGTTGTATTAGTTGTCTCTTCAGAGGTTGAATGGTGTTTTACTTTCCTTCATATGATGTCTTCAATGAAACCATTGGAGAAGCCGTTGTTGACTAGGACCTGCCTTACCCTACAGAGTTCTTCGTCGACTTGCTTCCATTCTGAGCTGTGGCTGAGAGCACGGTCGACATAAGCGTTAACACACACCTCCTTGTACCTATCTGGGCAGTCACGGTTGGCATTTAGGCACATTCCTATGTTTGTTTCCTTAGTGTAGACTGCAGTGTGGAAACCTCCGCTCCTTTCCATGACTGTTACGTCTAGAAATGGCAGCTTCCATCCTTCTCCATCTCGTAAGTGAATGC
>WNGS01007291.1:0-10702 GCA_020271785.1 Procambarus virginalis
CGTATACCGTTCCACCCGCCTTCCCAGAGGGAGTTCGGGGAGATATTCGCTCCTCTCCCTAGGAGACACGGGATGAGAGGGGGGGCGATGAATGACATACGCACATTCCAAGCACCTTATCTCAGATCTCAGATCTGGAGGGTTTCTTTGGGACCTTGGCTGGTATTGCTCGGCGGGCCATACCATTTTTCATGAAAGCTGTAACACCTAGCGCTATCGATTTTGGGAAAAATGTCCTTGGTGATTTAAGCAGTGGTAAACGGGATGTAAAGAGTGCTCTGAGAACTCACGGTATTGATGCTCTTAAGAGTGTGGGAAAGAAATTGGTAATGGGGGGTAAAATTAAAAGACTCTCTAGACGAAAAAATAAAAGTAAAAAATGTAAACGAGGTCTTGGGTATAAAAATGACGTGTTTTCGCTAACGTAAGCAGTCATACTTCAACTTTCGGAGGGATCATGGGGGAGCCTAGCGGAGCTGGGGTGAAAATTCCACTGGAATATTATAGCTCCAGTATTATTGACCAATTTCCTAGAAGTAACAGAATACGTAATGTGGAGAGTTCAATTGCCTCTACGCAGCAAATAGACATTCTTCCTGTCAACCTCCCCATTAATCAACGTTTGCGGGATAATTACTTAGTCCGCATCCCTGGAACCCAGGGAGCCTTCTTGCTAATATTGTTATAGATTTAAAGGTATCTTTAACGAAAGATGACGATACCACAAAATTGGAAGAGGATGACCATGTGGAATTTGTGAATGGCTTGTCAAATACCATGTTTAAAGGTGTTCAGGTTTTTTTAGGAGAGCAGGTAGTTGAAACAAATACTAATTTTAATTATTGGTCGTTTATTAAATTAATTACCTCCATGCCTCCATCAAAAATGTCTTCCTTGGGGAGAATTGGAGGCTTTCGTAGGGACTGGAGAGATGACGATGGTATAATCACTAATGAGTTTACAAATACTTATTTTACTGGAGCAACTGCCAAGGATAAAAAATTTATGGCTGATTTAAAAAGTAAAGGTTTGTCGATATGTTTTCCCCTCCTATTGGATATATCATCCCTAGACCAATACATATTAGATAATATAGATGTGCGACTAAGATTGGAACTTTCCCCCCATGCTTGGGTCCTAAATACAAGCGTTAACGATGGCTCTAAGTATCGCTTGCATATGGATTATGCTAAGTTATGGGTAACGCGGGTGTTCCCCTACCCAAGTGCTTACCTAGCCTTAAACAGCTCATTGTTAGCATCCCCTGACCCCATAACTTATACTTTCAATAGAACCATTTCTAAAACATATGTCCTAGCAGGGAATCAAACTAGTCTCTTAATTGATCAACCGTGGGCTCAAGTAATTCCTCACAAGATATATATGGTAATAATTCCAATGAATTATTACGCTGGTCTTCACCAAGGTAATGGATTATATTTTGAAAATGCAAAGCTGAAAAGTATTGCTATGTATTTGAACAATAATGCAATTTACCGAATCGGCGGCGATTTCGATAACCATTATTCCCGCCTTTATTACGAAACTTTGAAGACATTAGGCTTAGAGCGTGATTCACTACTGCTCTATGACTCTTTTAATAAGGGAAGATCAATATTCGCCTTTGACTTAACCTCCATTCAAACGAAGGATTCCCTCCCTGTGGAGAAATCTGGCAACTTGCGTATGGAGCTTGAATTTGGCGGTGGTGTTACATATAACAGACTGGTTATACTGTTTGGGGAAACGACAGGAGTACTATCCATCGATGGGCAAAGAACTGTTCTATGCGACGTTCGAGCATAAAAAAACACAATGAATTGTTATGATATAAATATTAATTTAAAAGATAATCTAGGGGATCGAGCGCTCTACCTGGGCTGTTACAACGCTGAGGAGATAGAACAGTTAAATATCTCCTCAAGAAAACCTATTGTTTTCATAACTAATATTTTACCATCACACAGCAGAATCACTATGGGACATTGGGTAGGAATTTATGTTGATAAAGTTAAGCATCGGATGTTTTTTTTTTATAGTTATGCAATATCACCGGCTACTTACGGGCATCATTTTCAAGGATTTATTAAAACTAACAAAATAAGAAAGGTGTTTGGAATGCGCCACAGACTCCAAAGTGATTTTACTCTTGCCTGCGGGCTCTATTGCATCATATTTGTTCATAGAATAAGCCACCTGGGCTTGCCTTCAACAGTACATTACTTACATAATGTATTTTCCAGCGTTACTTTAAAATTAAACGATAAACGCGCCCTCTCTTATGCGAGACGATATTTTCCTATGAAACATCATTGTGTTAGGACATTTTGTAGAGGTATAGGAGTTGGTTCTTATAGGTGGTGTAGAGAATATTTTTGTTAGCTAGGCAACCTACCTAACAAGGAGTGTAGCCTCCTATAAAAAGCCCTCCCCCCCCACCCCCAACCCCCTCAGAAGACTGTCTTCCTCCTACGAAATGGAAGGTGTCTCTCAAAAAAACACCTGCTGGGAAAATTGAAGTCCTTGAAGGACCTGGTTAGTATTACCCTCACTTTCTGCTAATAGATTTATTTTATGTTTATTTCCCTAATAAAAAAAAAGTTTGTATATCCTCTATTTCACCTCTTATGTTTTCTTCAGTACAGTTCTTGGGACCCGTCCACACTTGTAGAGTAGTAATTCTACGTGGAGGGTCTGCCCCAAACAAGATGCTGTTACGTAGTCTAATTGACGATGCCTGCTGAAGAGGACACAAGGCTACTCCTGCAGGGGGAGAGGTATGTACTAGTTGTTCTTAGAGAAAAAAATAGAATATTTTTATAATAAATATATAATCCTATAAAAAACCTTTAATCACTATAAATTATTTCCCCCATCTCTTTCCAGAACACTTCCGATGAGAGAGAGGAGGAAACTCAGCCAAAAGGTGTCCACCCAACTCCCCCCCCCACACCTCCAAGAGGGGGGGGATGGGGGTCAAGACCTTCCCCCACTCATCACTGACGAAGAGACGTCAGAATTCTACTCAGATGAGGATGGGGAGGTGGAGGGGGACGAGGGATAAGGGGGGGGGGTAGAGCTGTAGTAAGTGAAATATGTCAGGAGCACACTGTAAACTACAATTATTAACTAACATAATTACTTATACATTTTGTGTATTTTTACCTAATAAAGCATTTAATCAATTATTTAATGTTTTTTTAACCCTGTTAATATATTGTATAAAACAAGTATTATTTCTTTTCACCCTCATTTATTTTGAGTATATATCCTATATAGCCCCGGACATATATGCATATAGTCCTGAAGGGACCATTCAGTCTTGTTCGATTATATTTCCTTTAATTAGCCCTAAACAATGACGTGGTGTTTAAGGAGATACCCAGAGTAAGTGAAATATGGTGAGAGCTCACCGTAGACTAAATTTGAGGTGGGTCTATCTGGCACACCGCCTCTGATTCCATTGTATGATAAGTGGGCCTATCTGGCTCCCCGCCTCTGAGTCCATTGTTTGATAAGTACCTCCCATTGTTTGTTAAGTGTCCCTATCTGGCACGAAATATACTACTTGTTTCACCTCACCCAAAACTTTTGTGCCATATCACCCCTCCCAAAAAGAATATAAGTATGAATGTATTTTGTGTGTAAACTAAGTTTTTGAAAATGTACTAAGGACTTACAAAACGCGTTCAGGCGTCAAACCAGGAATAAAAGGAATGAATTTTGGATAGTTACTTTATCAATTACCCTCGACAGTGAAGAAGAAGAACGTAAGAAATATTGAGAAGATTCGTCTTAGAATTATTGATCTTACCCTTTCTGTCATATTCAACAACATATGTGTACAAGAAAGACTGCTACCAAAATATACTAATATATATATATATATATATATATATATATATATATATATATATATATATATATATATATATATACATATATATATATATATATATATATATATATGTATGTATATATATATATATATATATATATATATATATATATATATATATATATATATCTATATATATATATATATATATAATATATATATATATATATATATATATATTATATATATATATATATATATATATATATATATATATATATTATATATATATATTGTGACGGTAAAGTAGTGGAGTATGGTGGTCGGCAGTCTTCCACTGGCAGATGTTAAGGCCGGGCCACATATAAATATTACAAAGAAAAAAAAGAAAAAAAAAGAATGACTGCGTGTTTGATAATCTGTGGTAAGGTAAGGGAAGAGACATAAAACACAATAATAAACAATGCTCTTTAATAACACTAAAAACAAATTGAAATAAAGGCAAAAATCTTGGCTTAATGGTGCAGAACAACAAGTGGAAAAATAACTGAACATAAAACTGGATTACATTAAAGGGAGGAGAAGTGACATACAATAACAAGCAAAAATAATATTAGTGCTGGGAATATATGCGCTAGCTATAAACCTCTATTTGATCACACGAGGTGAGTCAACTTAGGTGTTCATAGCATGAGAGCACTAGATATTCTGGTGAGAGAATGGCTGGACGGTCCTGACAATGGCTTGTGAGGAATGTGATTGGCGTGGAGCTGGAGTGGTGTGTTGTTGAACGGCCAATGAGAACGCAGGACGTCCAGTAACAAGTAGTTTGTCTGGGACTGTAGCCGTCGGCGCGACCAGGTGTGCAGAAGTGGGGGGAAGGAGGGAGTTGCAGGTGCGTGTGGCTGTCTTGATATATACGTTAAGCCACTATAAAACGTATCTTGCATATTGTTGAGAACGGGACGATGAGAAGATATAGCAGGCTCAATCTCTGGGAAGAGATTATCGTCACAATATATATATATATATATATATATATATAAACTGGGAGACATTGCACAGGGCCTCCTGGTGGAACTAACAAGATTCGCCAACACATGTCTAGCTGGCAACATACCAGAGACCATACGGCCTCTCTTTTTTGGCGCTACCCTCTGTGCCCTGAGGAAAAAAGATGGAGGAATCAGACCGATAGCTGTGGGCAATTCACTCTGGCGTCTCGTCGCTAAGGCTGCTGCTAAAGCAGTTAGTCAGGCAGCAGCCGACATGCTGAAGCCAAAACAGCTTGGGTTTGGCATTCCCCAAGGGTGTGAGGCAGCGGCTCATGCAGCTAGAGCTTACATTGCCAACATTACGGATGAAAAAGCTCTGATAAAGCTGGACTTCAAAAATGCCTTCAATCTGGTTAGAAGGGATGCAGTACTCAATGCGGTTCATCGCCTTTTTCCTTCCCTCTACCCGTTTGTAAACTCATGCTACAGCAAGAATCTAACTCTGCTCTTTGGGGAACATGAAATCGAATCACAAGAAGGTGTCCAACAGGGTGACCCCCTTGCTCCTTTTCTTTTCTGCCTAGTCATCAAGGAAGTCACCGATAACCTGTCCAGTGAGCTCAACATTTGGTTCTTAGACGATGGTACTCTAGCCGGCTCCCCAGACGCACTCTTGGACGACATAAGAATAATTCAGGAGCAAGGAGCAAGTCTAGGACTCACCCTGAACCCTTCCAAGTGCGAAATAACCTCCACCAACCAGCACATAATAGAGCAAATAAAGGTTGTTTTGCCTGACATTCATACAACCAACCCTGAGGACAGCACACTCCTAGGTGCTCCTCTTGGAAGGAATGCCATCGACGAGGTCCTTGGTAAGAAGATCACTGACCTGAAGAGAATGAACGAGAGGATTGAAGACATCGATGCTCATGATGCACTTTACCTCATCACCAGATGCTTGTCCCTCCCCAGGCTGACCTACTTTCTAAGATGTTCGCCATCTTTCAACAATATTAAATTAGAAGAGTACGACAGCTTGCTGAAATCAACACTAGAAAAAGCCCTCAATCTTTCCCTCAGCAACTCGCAGTGGAAACAGGCCTCCCTTCCTGTCAGACTCGGGGGCCTTGGCGTGCGCACAGCAACACAAATTGCTGTACCAGCGTTCCTGTCCTCTTCAGTGGGGTCTGACAACTTGGTGAAGGAAATCCTACCTGAGCACCTAGTTCAACAGGCAGGGGTACATGATCCCAGCTTCACAGACTGCACAACCAAATGGGTCTCTCTCGCAGGACCAGCACCCCAACCTTCTGAAGCCCATAAGCAATCCAGCTGGGATCGCCCCATTGCCGACCAAGAAGCTGCGACTTTGCTAGAAGCTGCGACAACACCACATGACACTGCCCGACTTAGAGCAGTAGCAGCTCCCCATGCAGGTGATTTCCTATTAGCAATCCCAATGTCAGCAACCGGCACTCGTCTCACACCGCAGGCCCTTCGAATTGCCGTGGCTCTCCGTCTCGCTGCCCCAATCCACACCGAATACAGGTGTATTTGCGGCGAGGCAGAGGCCGACAGGTACGGACGGCATGGCCTTCTCTGCCAAAGGACAGGAGGATGGCATGCAAGACACGGCGAGGTCAATGACATTATTAAGAGAAGCCTTACCACAGCCGGCTGTCCAGCAGAGAGAGAGCCCCGGTACCTAATGTCCCACAACTCTAATGAGCCTGTCGGTCGCCCAGATGGAATCACGGTGAACCCCTGGAAGAATGGTAGACAGTTGGTGTGGGACTACACTTGCGTCTCAACTTTAGCCAATACCTATGTTGACTTCAGTGCTACTCAAGCAGGAGGAGCTGCCAATCACCGGGAAGCGGCCAAGTCACGTAAATACAGAGACCTTGAGCACCACTACAATTTTGTCCCCATTGCCTCAGAGACACTTGGTGCCTGGGGTAAAAGTGCTGCTAGCTTTTTGAAGGAGTTGGGGTCTAAGCTAATCGAAACAACTAGAGACCCTAGAGCTGCCAGTTTTCTTTTTCAGCGCCTCAGTGTGGCAATCCAGAGAGGAAATGCTCACTGCATCCATGGTTCCTGCCCGCCATCTGAGGAGCTGGAGGAGCTTTTCAACTTGTGACAAGCAGCCTTGTACCCTGCATGTAATCAATACTGTAACTTTTTTGTGTAATGACATTTTCAAATAAAGTTAGATAAATATACACACATACCAAAAGAATAGGGGTGGTAGGAGAAGAAAATATCAAAGTGTTCAGTGAGGATCCACAAGGTCTTCTCTGAGTACTCTTTATTTTCTTCTCCGAGGCTATGGGTCCCTACACTTGCACCAGAGGTGGTACCCCTTCTAGGTATTTAAAAAAAAAAAAAAAAAAAAAAAAAAAATATATATATAAATATATATATATATATATATTATATATATATATATATATATATATATATATATATATATATATATATATATATATGCGAACAAGCCTGAATGGTCCCCAGGACTATATGCAACTGAAAACTCACACCCCAGAAGTGACTCGAACCCATACTGCCAGGAGCAACGCAACTGGTATCTACAGGACGCCTTAATCCACTTGACCATCACGACCGGACATAAGGAAGTGATAGCCAAAGCTATTTGATCCTTGTCCCCGCCGGTACTCTGATGGTAATCTTGGGCATAGCATTTTATCAAATCACCTCATTCTTTGTGGCAACACGTGAGGAACACAAATGCGAACAAGCCTGAATGGTCCCCAGGACTATTCATTCATTGTGTTCCTCACGTGTTGCCCCAAAGAATGAGGTGATGTCACCCTGAAACAACACTGTTGTCACCAGTGTCACCCTCAAACAACACTGTTGTCACTAGTGTCACCCTCAAACAACACTGTTGTCACTAGTGTCACCCTCAAACAACACTGTTGTCACCAGTGTCACCCTCAAACAACACTGTTGTCACCAGTGTCACCCTCAAACAACACTGTTGTCACCAGTGTCACCCTCAAACAACACTGTTGTCACCAGTGTCACCCTCAAACAACACTGTTGTCACCAGTGTCACCCTCAAACAACACTGTTGTCACCAGTGTCACCCTCAAACAACACTGTTGTCACTGGTGTCACCCTCAAACAACACTGTTGTCACTGGTGTCACCCTCAAACAACACTGTTGTCACCGGTGTCACCCTCAAACAACACTGTTGTCACCAGTGTCACCCTCAAACAACACTGTTGTCACTAGTGTCACCCTCAAACAACACTGTTGTCACCGGTGTCACCCTCAGACAACACTGTTGTCACTAGTGTCTCCCTCAAACAACACTGTTGTCACTGGTGTCACCCTCAAACAACACTGTTGTCACCAGTGTCACCCTCATACAACACTGTTGTCACCAGTGTCACCCTCAAACAACACTGTTGTCACTAGTGTCACCCTCAAACAACACTGTTGTCACCAGTGTCACCATCAAACAACACTGTTGTCACCGGTGTCACCCTCAAACAACACTGTTGTCACCAGTGTCACCCTCAAACAACACTGTTGTCACTAGTGTCACCCTCAAACAACACTGTTGTCACCGGTGTCACCCTCAAACAACACTGTTGTCACTAGTGTCTCCCTCAAACAACACTGTTGTCACTGGTGTCACCCTCAAACAACACTGTTGTCACCAGTGTCACCCTCAAACAACACTGTTGTCACCAGTGTCACCCTCAAACAACACTGTTGTCACTAGTGTCACCCTCAAACAACACTGTTGTCACCAGTGTAACCCTCAAACAACACTGTTGTCACTGGTGTCACCCTCAAACAACACTGTTGTCACCAGTGTCACCCTCACACACGCAGCGGAGTTATATATTCATTTATTCACCATTCATAATGAAGCTTCAGGGTGGAATTCAAATGTGATTTTATTTTGTGCAGTAAATACAGGCATGACAAACACACATTCGCACATATATTGTATCACAGTCACTCATACACTCATGTATATGGAATTATACATGAGTCATTGAACATTCAAGCGCATCCAGACACATATTACATATAAATGCCAAGCCAATCAGCACACACACACACACACACACACACACACACACACACACACACACACACACACACACACACACACACACCACACACACACACACACACAAACACACACACACACACACACACAAGTGATCATAGTGTATTGAGCTGAATGAGTGATCATAGTGTATTGAGCTTTGAGTACCTGGTTGAGCTAGGAATTATCACCCCCAAAAAAGAACTGGGAACCAAAGGGCTGGCGTATCGAAAGGGAAACTATGAGGAGATGAATAAATTCCTATGGGATATACATTGGGACACAGAACTCGGAACCAAGTCCGTACAAGACATGATGGACTATGTCACCCAAAAATGTCAGGAGGCTGTAAGCAGGTTTCTCCCAGCCCAACAGGAAAAAACAGAGAAGCAAAGGAAGAATCCATGGTTCAATAGGGAATGTATGAAAGCAAAGGAGCTGAACACAAGGGCATGGAGGAACTTCCGTAATAACAGAACACCAGAAAGTAGAGAGAGATACCAGAGAACCAGGAACGAGTATGTCAGTGTGAGAAGAGCAGCTGAGAAAAGGTATGAAAATGATATAGCTAATAAGCCAAGACTGAACCAAAGCTACTACACAGTCACATCAGGAGGAAGACAACAGTGAAGGAACAGGTGATTAAACTGAGATGAGGTCAAAAAGCACCTATTGGAGCTGGATGTGAGAAAAGCTGTTGGGCCGGATGGAATCTCGCCATGGGTATTGAAAGAGTGTGCAGGAGCACTTTGCTTACCACTCTCCATAGTGTATAGTAAGTCACTGGTAACGGGGGACCTACCAGAAATATGGAAGACTGCTAATGTAGTACCAATATACAAAAAGGGTGACAGACAAGAGGCACTGAACTACAGGCCAGTGTCCTTAACTTGTATACCATGCAAGGTGATGGAGAAGATTGTGAGAAAAAACCTAGTAACACATCTGGAGAGAAGAGACTTCGTGACAACCCATCAACATGGGTTCAGGGAGGGTAAATCTTGCCTTACAGGCTTGATAGAATTCTACGATCAGGTGACAAGAATTAAACAAGAAAGAGAAGGGTGGGCGGACTGCATTTTTTTGGACTGTCGGAAAGCCTTTGACACAGTACCCCATAAAAGGTTGATGCATAAGCTGGAGAAACAGGCAGGAGTAACAGGTAGGGCGCTCCAGTGGATAAGGGAGTACCTAAGCAATAGGAAGCAGAGAGTTACAGTGAGGCGTGAGACCTCAGACTGGCGTGAAGTCACCAGTGGAGTCCCACAGGGCTCTGTACTTGGCCCTATCCTGTTTCTGTTATACGTAAATGATCTCCCAGAGGGTATAGACTCATTCCTCTCAATGTTTGCTGACGACGCCAAATTATGAGAAGGATTAAGACAGAGGAGGACAACTTGAGACTTCAAGAAGACCTGGACAAGCTGCAGGAATGATCGAACAAATGGCTGTTAGAGTTTAACCCAAGCAAATGTAATGTAATGAAGATAGGGATAGGAAGCAGGAGACCAGATACAAGGTATCATTTGGGAGATGACATACTTCAAGAGTCAGAGAGAGAGAAAGACCTGGGGGTTGATATCACGCCAGACCTGTCCCTTAAAGCTCATATCAAGAGGATAACATCAGCAGCATATGCCAGGTTGGCTAACATAAGAACGGCCTTTAGAAACTTGTGTAAGGAATCTTTAGAACATTATATACCACATATGTCAGACCAATCCTGGAGTATGCGGCTCCAGCATGGAGTCCTATCTAGTCAAGCAATAGACAAA
>WNGS01007291.1:20479-38677 GCA_020271785.1 Procambarus virginalis
TCATTGATCAAGTAAATTTTGAAAACAAAAGGTAAACTGCAGAATGCAGTCACGATGGTGAAGTCATAATCAAATTTTGCAATAATTAGAAAGTTAAATTTTATTTTAAAAAATCGTTGTATTTTTAACACTGTAATATGAAGCAATTATATTATGCATAGTATATAATATACGTGAATCAGGATTAGGTTGAAGCTAGTTGGGTGTATTTTAATTCCCATGCCATATGGTGTCCAAGGTATTAATCGACGTGGCCGGTGGGGACGGTTATTACTGCCGTGGCTGGTGGGGCCGGGGATTACTTACTGCGTTAGGGTGTTGGCCGTGGCCGTGGATTACTGCCGTGGTCGGGTGGGGGCCGGGGATTACTTCCGAGGCCGGGTGGGAACCGAGGATTACTTCCGAGGCCGGGTGGGAACCGAGGATTACTTCCGAGGCCGGGTGGGAACCGAGGATTACTTCCGAGGCCGGGGATTACTGCCGTGGCCGGGTGGGAGCCTGGGATTACTGCCGTGGCCGCGTGGGGGCCTGGGATTACTGCCGTGGCCAGGTGGTGGCCCGAGGATTACTGCCGTGGCCGGGTGGGAGCCAGGGATTACTCACCGTGGCCAGGTGGAAACCGAGGATTACTTCCGAGGCCGGGTGATTACTGCCGTGTCCGGTGTGGGGCGGTTACTTCTGTCCGCGTGGGTGCATGGATTACTGCGAGGGATAGGATGGGGGCAGGGATAACGCGTGAGGATGGTGGCGGGTATTACTTCCCTTGACCTGGGATGGGCGTACACTATAGTGCCGTGGACGGGGGATTACTGACTTGGCCGGTGGGGCCGGTGGATTACTGCTGTTGCTCGGGTGTGGGCCGTGATACTGCCTCATCCGAGAATTACTGTCTGGCCAAGTGGGGGTCCGAGTGATTACTCGCGTGGCCGGGTGGGGCCGAGTGATTACTGCCATGCTGGTAGGTGCGGATGTATATACACGTGGCACCGGTGGGGGGCGGTGATTACTGTCGGGCGTGTGGTTCCGAGTGATACTCTGTGCTGGGTGGTGGCTGGGATTACTGCTCGGAGGCCGTGCTAGGGCCAGGATTAATGCCGTGGCCGTGTGGGAGCGAGGATTACTGCCGTTGTCGAGGAGCGGAGTTACGGCCGTGGCCGTATGGGGACCGGGATCATGCGTGGTCCGTGTGGAGCCGAGGATTATACTGCGTGCCGGGTGGGGCGAGGATTACTGAATGACGCGTGGGGGAGGGGATTACTGCCGTGCCGAGTGGGGTGCATGGGATTACTGACGTCTGCCAAGGGAGGGAGGCTTGATGATTATCCGCGGCCTAGTGGGGCGAGGTTACTGCCGTTGCCGGTGTGGGGCGGATTACTGCCATGCCGAGTGGGGGCGGGGATACTGCCGTTGCCGGGTAAGAGGACAAGGATAACTGACGTGGCAGCGTCGGTGGGGGCCGAGCGTAGAGTGCTCTTGGTGGCCGTGGATTACTGCCGTGGCCGGGTGGGGGCCTGGGATTTTTGCCGTGGCAGCTGCGTCGGCCTGTGTATTCTGATGTGACGTGTGAGGGCACGAGGATTACTTCCGTTGCCGGGTGGGGGCCAGGGATTACTGCCGTGACCGCGTGGAGGCCAAGGATTACTGCCGTGGCCGCGTGGAGGCCGAGGATTACTGCCGTAGCCGCGTGGGGGCCTGGGATTACTGCCGTGGCCAGGTGGGGGCCTGGGATTACTGCCGTGGCCAGGTGGGGGCCTGGGATTACTGCCGTGGCCGCGTGGGGGCCGAGGATTACTCCATAGCGCGCTGGGAATGGATGGGGGGGAAGGCTTTCCGGGCTGAGATGGATATGTCCGTGGCCTGGTGGGCCATGATTACTGCCGTGACTGGTGGGGCCTGGATACTGCCGTGGGCGGTGCAGTTATTGTTCCGAGGGGGCCGTGGATTACTGCCGTGGCCGGTGGGGGCCCATGGGATTACTGCCGTGCCGCAGGTGAGGGGCCGGAGATTACTGCCGTGGCCGTGTGGAGGGCCTGGGATTACTGCCGTAGGCCGCTGTGGGAGGATACGCCGCCTGGGGAAGGGATTACTGCCGTGGCCAGTGTGGGGGCCTGGGATTACTGCCGTGGCCAGGTGGGGGCCTGGGATTACTGCCGTGGCCTTGGGGGATTACTGCCAGACCGCGTTGGGGACCAGGATTACCCATGGCCGGGGGTACGAGACCGAATGCGTGGAGGGCGGACTCTTCTTGAGGGGAGTCTGCCAGTTATCGGCCGCGTGGGGGCCGGGATTACTGCCGTGGCCGAGGTGGGGGCCTGGGATTACTGCCGTGGCCGGTGGGGGCCTGGATTACTGCCGTGGCCGTGGGCCGGATTACTGCCGTGGCCGAAGTGGAGATTACGTGCCATGCTGCGGTGTTACCCGGGCCGCGTGGGCCCGGGGATTACTGTATTGCCGGGTAGGGGCGAGGATACTAACCGGGTTGACTCGATCATGTGCTGCTCGGCCCCGAGTCCTCTCATCCTTTTGACGAGATCGTATTTTAAGTGGTGAATTATTATTAATACTATAATGTACGACTTTGCACATATCCAATGTTCATGTTACGGGATTAAAGTCTGTTCAATAATACTTATATTGACATAGCTGTTATCACTTGTGGTAGGGGAGCCCTCTCCATGAATATCGTAATCATTTAAGGGAAATTGTATCATAATATAATAATTTAGACCAACTCAGAAGTGTTGAATATTTTGGGAATTTCTGTATAACGTATTATTTGATTGCTCTTTATGTATACTATGCGTCAGATATAACACGGTGTCTTGACAATTTTATCGTTGCATTGATAACTAAGAATGTTTATGCTGAGCTCGCATTGTCAAAAACTTCTCTATAATACGAATTTCAGAATACGAACTAAAAAACTTTTTTAGTGTTAGATATCAATTGTAAATATATATTTATTGTTAGTTTTTTCGTACATAATTTCGTTAAACATGTTATTTAAACTTTGACGCGGCATATATACAAAAATGTATTAGATGAACCAGACCTTGAAACAAATATTATCAATGTTTATTAATTCTTCATGTAGAAATTCTGGAATAACACTTTATTCACCTCAAGGATATAGAGACGAGAGGACAGTATTAAATTAATGGTATATATCTATATATATATATATATATATATATATATATATATATATATATATATATATATATATATATATATATATATATATATACATATGTCGTACCTAGTAGCCATAACGCACTTCTCAGCCTACTATGCAAGGCCCGATTTGCCTAATAAGCCAAGTTTTCATGAATTAATATATTTTCTCTATTTTTTTCTTATGAAATGATAAAGCTACCCATTTCATTATGTATGAGGTCAACTTTTTTTTATTGGAGTTAAAATTAACGTAGTTATATGACCGAACCTAACCAACCCTACCTAACCTAACCTATCTTTATAGGTTAGGTTAGGTTAGGTAGCCGAAAAAGTTAGGTTAGGTTAGGTTAGGTAGGTTAGGTAGTCGAAAAGCAATTAATTCATGAAAACTTGGCTTATTAGGCAACTCGGGCCTTGCATAGTAGGCTGAGAAGTGCATTCTGGCTACTAGGTACGACATATATATATATATATATATATATATATATATATATATATATATATATATATAGATATAGATATATATATATATATATATATATATATATATATATATATATATATATATATATATATATATATATATATATATATAAGGAAAGTCTCACATGCAAGAATAGTGGATAATTACCTATTTTCTGTTACTATAATATTGAAATTTAGTTTAGTGTAATTTATATGAATTAAAATGTGCTCAAATAACTGAAGAACACTCAAAATAGCATAAAATACAAATTAACACACAAAGAATGGTAAAATATCCATATGATGCGTTTCTTTAATAAATTTGCTTATAACGTCCATTATGAGCGGACTGAACCGTAGGGATAACTCACACACCTTATGTGGAAATTACATGTGCAACATGGTGAGGAGGTCAAGCCTGCAGGAAGATCCTTGTTGGGGCTGGGGCTGAAAAAATTTAGAATTAAGGAAAGTGAATTAGCCTCACATTGTGAGGCTAATTCAAGGTGCCTCACATTGATTGTGCAATGCAATAGGGCTCCATCAAGGAGCATATAATCTCCACACATAACCAGACCATCACCAGAGACATCCTAACAAGCTGCATTAAAATAATGGACAGGTATAACACCAGAAGACTGGACATCAGCAAGGCACTACACATCAAAATGTCAAGGCCAACAATCAACAACCAGTTAATACATAATTTCATTCTTGTTGGGAAATCTGGCTCTAGTTTAATACTAATAAAATGTATAATTCTATAAATGCAAAACAATGATTAAATCTAAGATAGCTCGAAGGACCAGAATACATTATTAAATGAGAGAATCAGTGACTTATGGATCTTTATGATGATATGTGAATAAATTCTATTAAGCAATAACTGTAAATTCTATTCATGTTAGAAGCAGCTTCCCATGACACATTTTGGGGGGTCTTCTCTGAGGTTAGTCTGTGTGTGTAACATATATTATGTAATAATAATAATGATAATATGCACGCACATAGATAATGATTAATAAAATGTAATGCAAGAAATACTACTGCATATTAAAATTTAAATCATTTATCTGATAAATATGCAAAGATTAGAAATGCTTTGACTCTCAATAATTAAAAGATACTATCTACAATGAAAACTGATTAAATCTCAGCTGTGACAGAGGGACGTAGGTGGAGTCCAATCTCTAGAACAGTCTGGAAACAGCTTGAGATAGTGATACATGGAACACGTGAGTATATGACAGTCACACGCTTCCTCAGTGGTGTTGCACCAGGCTGCAATAATTAAATTCCATAATTTCCACTCCAAATTAGTATTCACACACATAAATGCAATATCTAAATATTTGGAGGGGTGAAAGCAGCACTTACATGGGGGTTATTTTATCGCCTGCAGCGTTACGACATGGCACCTATATTAGTTATTATCTAAGCTCAAATTAACAAATGAACAAGGTAAAAATGCCTGCCGAACTGGTGTCCGTGATTCTGATAAGCTGCGTCTTCAGTCTGACTTTCGAGGATGTACGGATGTCTCCTAGATTGTAAGATTTGTAGGGACCGCTTCGGAACACCATACTGCTAATTGATCGAAAATGGCGAGAGTCATCCTTCCTTCCCCATAGTCGCGCATGCGCATAGCTCACAGTGGGGGCTCGAGCATAAATTATATTAATTTATTAAAGTTAAATTAGGAAGGAAGTGTATATGAATACTTTTTATATTTTGATTAAATACTTTATGTGGTGATGTTTGATTCTCACAGTGCAGGTCAGATAATGTAGACTGCACAAATAAAACGAGAATCCTTTGGAAGTGGAAATGATTTTAGATTATGATATTATTTACTAGAACAGCGATCAAGCTGGGTAAAGGAATTCCAGTAAACTGTTGTATACTAAAAGTAAACCTATTATTAAATAATTATCCTTGATAAAGGAAAGTAAATGGTTGGACTTCTGTTAGATCTACAGATATGTGGAAATTTATTCTCCGTGAGTGGCTGACGCAACACTGCACAATTCTAGGAGAAATTACATGATTTTCCACATCCTAATGCAATGAATTCTATGATACTAAACTACAAATTAGTAGTATTAGTTAATTATTACGCTTAGTACAGGAAATACATCCCATTGTACTAAGGATTAGTAAATGAGCATTAAATAATAATGAAGCCTAATACAGGAAATACATCCTATTGTATTAGGGATGAGAATAACTGTTGGAAATTTCCAACAATTCTACCCATTTCAAGACCCCGAGCTAACGCAGATAAAGGATCCAATGACCCTGCTTTAGAAACACAAACAGCTACAAGAACATAAGATGCCCATGTTGATACATTTAATACCCTGTTAATACCCCTTATGCCATTCATCCACTTGTTCTTTACCACCTCACCCAAAGAGAATATAAGCCTGTGCAAAACATGATAATCAATTACAGACTATTCATGTCCATGCCACCTCTTGGGTGGCTTAATCTTTATCAATCAATCATGTTAAACAGGGAAGAACTATTCCATTACGACCAATAGAGAACATAGGCATCTACCGATGAGCACTCCATCTACGCAGAATAAATCCGCACTGCCAGTCTTCAAGGTGCAGCATGCTGAAGGTATGTATCGTACGCCATTGTAGTAGACCTTGAAAAAGAGTACCTCAAGCTCCAGATCACAGCAAAGCTAAACCTCAGAGCCAAATATTTTCTGAGGCCCAAAAACGAGACAACTGTAACGATTCTTAAAAATGCGATTCTTAAAAAAATTACAGAAAATGCGACAAACTGAAGCCAGAGGACAAAATCTGAAAAATCATTGTCCTCCACTATCCCTTGCACGTGGCCCTAGCTCATCTCGAAAAGCTGAATTATGTGGTGTATGCAAAAAGATACTAGGTAAAAGCCACGAAGCAAGAAACCCAACAAGTCCTTTTCACAGTTAGATAACATATACCAGCTCCCCTGCCCACAAATAGAGCATGGAGTTTACCAAGACTCTAGGTAGAGGGGGGAACTTGGCCCTTCACCATCGGCCATGGTGAAGGCCTCCGTCCGGGACAAAGAGATGGCTGGGGGCCACAAGAAAATAGTTCAATGTAGTCGCCTGCCCATTGTATCCAATAAGCACACAGAGGGGGGGCAATGATGGTAAGTGTCAAAATTTCCACTGATAAGGGCCAAAGAGTAAACAGGCCCCAAACCAGCACAGCTCATCTCGAAAAGCTGAATTATGTGGTGTAAGCAAAGAGATGCCAGGTAAAAGCCACGAAAAAAGAAACCCAACAAGTAATTCTCACAGTAAGAGGACGGATCCCAGAAAAACTTGATCTTGGCATTTGGGGCATGTACCAACACAGGCCTTACACCCCAGAGTCCCTCAGATACTTCAGATGTCAGAGATTTGGACATCACAAGGATGGTTGCCAATGCCCAGAGAGGTGTGGAATCTGCAGCAAGCCCCACGACACAAAAATATGATTTGATAAACACAAGGCAAACCACCCCATCCAAGCTAAGTGCCCAAATTACTCCAAGGAACACCACGCCTGGAACTTAATTAAGATGTCCCCGAAAGGCTTAAAAGGATTCAAACGAAACCTCCCCCCCACGCGTACAGCAGAGCCGAAGCCCCAACCAAAACATATACCAGCTCCACTGCCCACCAAAGCTGCGTGGAGTCTGCCGAGACCATGCCAGCTAGAGTGGGCACACTGCCCCTCCACCATCGACCATGGTGGAAGGTGTGAAGGCCTCTGTTCAAGACAATGTGATAGCTGGGAGCCACAAGAAAATAGTGCAACATAGTGCGTAGTGCATCCAGTAAGCACACTGGGGGCAATGATGGTAAGAGTGTCAAAGTTTCCACTGATAAGAGCCAAAGGTAAACAGGCCTCAAACCTGCACAGCAGTAAATAGTGCTTCCACACAACTGGACACCCTCTGGCCAATGCTTAAAGCCTTGGTCACGGAATTGGTCGAAAGTTTGCTGTCGATACACGGTATCAAGCAAACCACAGGGACTCTAAAGACAATTGAGCACAAGCTCAAGAAATTTGAAAAAACAATATCCTCACTTTCAAGAACGCAGGGCAGTAGACACTCTCCTAAAACACAGGTAAAGTCCGGCACGTCTGAAAGCGACCTTGATGAGTCAATTTCAAGGACATCAAGATCCTCAACTCTAGTTACAACTTCCATGGTGTGTTCATCAGACTCCATGGATACCACGGTAATATCAGCAGGTTCTAACAACCTAGAGGATAAAGATCCTGCAATGGAATGCATAAGGGCTGTGCAGAAAATTGCAACACTTACACTGCACCCAAAGGCATAGACATCCTGATACTACAGGAGAGCTTGCCTCGAGCTGGACTAGAACCTAAAATCTCAGGCTATCGACGTTTCTTCCTTCCATGGGTCAACGGGCAATCCAGGGGATGTGCAATCTATGTGAAATGTGACCTGATCTCCAAGCCCATAACCAGCCTACCCGATTGTGGAGCAGGGACAGAGGTAATTGGAGTATCCATTAAGGTAAGACACAACAAACTTGAAGTGTTTAATGTTTACAGGTCTCCACATACTGAAATGGATCTCTCTGTGTAATTTGGACACGCGACTACATCAAACACAATAAATTGTGGTGATTTTAATGCCCATCATCGACTGGCACTTGGCTCGAACACAACAAATGAGGCCGGCACTCACATAGCACATCTATTAGATCAGCTTCCAAAAATGCAAATCTTAAACAAGAATGAACCCACCCACAGCCAAGGAGGTAGATTAGACCTTACCTTCGTTTCAGCCTCCCTAAGAGATGTAGCCACATGGTCAGTTGAGCCCACATTCACAAGCGACCACTATGGGGTCCAAATTGATCTTAAGTTAGATCTACCCCCCCCCTCCATCTCCATCTGAAGCCTGGAACTTTGCATTAGCAAAATGGGACCGATTTCAAAAACTATTTCAGAGTGGCATAGAAATTATGTTGTTCCCGAAGACATTAATCAGACAGAACAGTATTTTGTCAAAGCGATTCAAAGTGCAGCTAACCACTCAATCCCACTGAAAAAATAGTCCACCAGACACCACAAAGATCACTGGTACTATTGCGAACGTGTCAAAGAACTCAATCTTAGACTCAATAGCACAAGGAAGCTATATAAAAAGAAACCAAGTGACCGCAACAGGACCTTACTTTGTGAGGTCAAGGAACATGTGCATCAAGAGACCAGGCTAATAAAAGAACAAAAGTGGCTGGAATGGTGTTCACATCTGAATGAACACACCTCTCTTGGAGAGATGTGGCAGCAAATCCATCGAACCAAAGGAATAAAACACCTAAAGCCCCACACCCTAAGGATCCACATCAGGAAGCCGAAGTACAGGCAACCAGGTTTGCAGAAAGAGCTGCCAGCAATCAGCTTCCACAGATGTACTTGCAGTGCAGACAGGATTAGGGAAGAAAGGTGGCACAGAATCCTTACAGCATGTGCAGACATCTCTGACACTAATACCCATTTCACACTGGATGAGTTCAATAGGGCAAAGAAAAACTCCAAGGATACATCCCCTGGAGACAACAAAATAACCCATAAAATGATTAGAAACCTCAGCCCAGAGGAGAGGCTGAATACCTAAGGTTAATTAATTTAGCCTAGACTTCTCAAATACACCTACAGCTTGGAATAGAGCAGACATAGTGCCGATCCCAAAAACCCAAAGATCCAGCTAATCCCAGGCCCATCTCTCTCTCCAAAGCTGTGACAGAATGGCACTTAACAGGCGTGAGTGGAAAATGACTAAAGTGCACCATGATATGTATGCCAATAGAAGAGGGGTTGGCACAGTTGGTATTACAACGCTGTTAGTCCACTTGAACGACAGACCGGGAATACTGATATTCCTGGACCTCACGAAAGCCTTTGAACTGGCTAGCGCCCCAGCTATTCTCTGCTGCCTCATCGACAAAGAGGTCAAAGGCAACCTGCTCTCCTGGACCAAAAACTTTCTCATAAACAAAGAAGCAAAAGTGGCACAGTCTCTGAATACAAACGACATGAAAATTGTACACCGCAAGGAGGTATTCTCAGCCCCCTTCTCTTCAACTGTTTAATGGAAAGAAGAATGAGACTGAAACTCTCACATCAATGCAAGCTGCTAAACTACGCGGATGACTTTGTCATCATCATAAAAGGAAGGGATGCGGTGCACCTTGCACCCAAATGCTTAGACTGCATCAGTGAAGAGGCAAAACAGATTGGTATCAAACTCAACCTCACAAAGCTGCTACAGTCTGCAAAAGTTTACAGAGTTTAGAGTTACAGAGTTTACAGAGTTCTTTCAAAGCTGCAAAGTTTACAGTCTCCGTGGTGTAGTGGTAAGACACTCGCCTGGCGTTCCGCGAGCGCTGTGTCATGGGTTCGTATCCTGGCCGGGGAGGATTTACTGGGCGCAATTCCTTAACTGTAGTCTCTGTTTAACGCAACAGTAAAATGTGTACTTGGATGAAAAAACGATTCTTCGCGGCAGGGGATCGTATTCCAGGGACCTGCCCGAAACGCTACGCGTACTAGTGGCTGTACAAGAATGTAACAACTCTTGTATATATCTCAAAAAAAAAGAAAGACAAAAGCCATGCCCATTAAAATAGCGAAGTCCAACATCCAACTCACAGTAATGGGATAACCAATTGATTGGGTGGACACTTATCAGTATCTAGGAATAATCCTGGACACTCACATAAATTTTAATGCTGAGGTCACTTACTTAAGAGTGACTGCGTGAGTCACTTACTTAAGAGTCACTTACTTACGAGTGACTTAACTGCGGCCCGGATGGCAATCCACAGGTCGCTAACCTCTTTCTCTGGAGGAGCCAGTCTGCAAGTCCTTCGCACATACTATGTACAGGCAGTCAGAGCAGTGATCGACTATGCCGCACTTGCACTCACAAGTCTATCATACCAACAGAGGAAAAAGCTTGAAGTTGCCCAAAACAATGCTTTGAGAGCTGCCTCTGGGAGCCCCCATGTGGACCAGGCTTGAAACTCTAAGATTGGAAACGGGTTTGCCCTCTCTTCAAGAAAGAATATCACAAAGAACAGCAACAATTATCAGTAAGATAATTATTTCCCCTGATCCATTCCCAGTATGGCAGGCCTTGGTGGTTAGACTTGGCCAAAACAACAGAAACTCTTGGGCTGCCAGGCCGGGAAATGTCCTAAACAGACTACAATTAAAAAGCATGATTCTTGATAGAGAGATTGATCAACCACACCCAAACTACACTTCTTCTCAACTGTGGGAGGAGCGTACCTTAAATAGGAAGGAAAGTTTTCCGATGAAAAAGGCTGCCTATGATCCAACAATCCTAAGGCGCTAATAGAAAAGCAAACGTGCAGCATTGCAGTTGCAGAAGACGCCCACATCTTCACAGACGGATCGGTAGACACCTCTTTACACGGCCAGCGTACAGGCATATTGGAGACTGGGAGGACCAGTATCATCAACCCAAACTGAGCTGTTGCCATACAACAGGCATTCACATATATGATTGCACAAAACACTCAAAATGCAATCATACACACAGACTCAAAAAGCTGCATTTTTTTATCTTGGAGCAGACGCTAAAGGCAAAAGACTCAACATCACCCTAAACAGGATCCCATCCCATGTTGGCATCTCATTAAATGAAAAAGCTGATGAAATTGCTAAATGGCAACTCGTCATAAACAAGCAAAACTTAGTGGGCCAGCCAGAGGCTTAGGGCCCGCGCAGGAATATCCTTGCAAAAAAAAGTGATACATAAAACAATCCAACCCAGCCTAGAGTACATAAAAAACATCATCACCAAAAAACTCTCACACCTCAACAAAGCCTACCTACACCAGATAGAAGCAGAAGGTTCGCCCTTTGCAATATGGGATCTTCAGGCATCAAGTTAGAAAGGTTAAATATCTCAAAAGGAATCCACAGGGAAATAGCAGTTCGGTTATATAGACTACGTTAAGGTTACAGATGCAACTGGGAGATTGGTGAACCCCGACAGAGAGAGNAACTCAGCACGACATTCAACTGCTACCTGACACCCAGCCGATTCGCCAACCGTTCTACCGAATCAGCCCGAGCAAGACGGAAGTCATGCGGGCTGAGGTACAGTATCTCTTGGACCATGGACTGGCTACCCCCTGTGAGTCCCCCTGGGCCTCACCATGCATCCTGGTACCCAAACCTCACGGCAAAATCCGTCTGTGTACGGATTATAGGAAGTTGAACCAGGTCACAGTGAAGGACGCCTACCCAATACCCAGGATAGACGACATTTTGGATGCCATTGGTAATGCCCGCTACCTGTCTCAGGTAGACTTACTCAAGGGTTACTACCAGGTGAGTTTAACGGAGCGAGCTAAGGTACTGTCCGCCTTTATAACCCCGTTTGGTCTCTACAGGTACAACCGCCTTCCCTTTGGACTCTGCAATGCCCCAGCCACCTTTCAGAGAGCTGTCAACCGCGTCATCCAGGGCTTGGACAACACCTACGCCTATTTGGACGACATCGTGGTAGCATCAAACACCTGGAGCGAACACCTGCTCCAGCTACAACGATTGTTTTACAAGCTCCTGAAAGCCGGCCTCACCATCAATCTGGGCAAGTCCACCTTCGCGAAAGGTAAAGTGCGGTACCTGGGTCATGTTATAGGGAGTGGCAGCCTGGCTCCGTTAAACATTCACATTCAAGCAATCCAACAGTATCCACAGCCTACTACCAGGAAGCAGCTCCTGCGCTTCCTTGGTCTTGCTTCCTATTACCGTAGGTTTGTGAAGAATTTTAGCACTGTTGCAACCCCATTAATCACCTTAACCAGTCCCAAGCAACGGTATAATTGGACCAGAGAGCAAACCGTTGCATTCGAACAACTCAAATTCCTCCTCTGTTCTAATCCATTCTCGCCTCACCAGATATCAAGAAGCCTTTCATCCTCCATGTCGACGCCAGTGGTACCGGCATCGGAAGTGTCTTAATGCAGCAG
The DNA here is from genome assembly GCA_020271785.1 of Procambarus virginalis. NCBI lineage: Eukaryota > Metazoa > Arthropoda > Malacostraca > Decapoda > Cambaridae > Procambarus > Procambarus virginalis. Next base: position 33,168 of record WNGS01007291.1, read on the forward strand.
CGAGGCGAGGAGGTTCTACCTGTCAGCTACTACAGTTGCAAGTTGAAGCCTCATCAGAAGAACTACAGTACTATAGAGAAGGAACTCCTCTCCATCGTCCTGAGCTTACAACACTTTGCACCATATCTGCACGGTGCTAGGTCCACTACCATCTATTCGGACCACAACCCTCTGAGATTCTTACATCAAGCCCAATTTAATAACCAACGTCTGCTGCGATGGGCTTTATATCTTCAAGGCTTCAATTTAAAGATCTGCTACATCAAGGGGCCTGATAACATCATCGCTGACGCCCTCTCCAGAGTGCATGAGGTAGAGGCAGCTCCACCTCCCACTCTACCTCCAGTGAACGTGACTCACCCGGAACAGCAGGCTTCGGGGGAGAGTTGTGACGATAATCTCTTATCAGAGATTTAGCCTGCTATTTCGTATTTCATCACGTCCTCAACAATATGCAAGATACGTTTTGTAGTGGCTAAACGTATATATCAAGACAGCCACACGCACCTCAACTCCCTCCTTCCCCCCACTCCAGCACCTGCTGCACACCTGGTCGACGCGCCGAACCCTTCAACTGCCTAACTAGCGACTTGCGGCCGTCCAGCGTTCTCATTGGCCGCCAACCAACACACCACTCCCGTTCCTCGCCAATCACAATCTTCGCCAGTTATTGTTGGAGTCCCTTGCATTTCTGCCAGCCAGAATATATCTCGTGCTCCTGCTATGAACACCTGAATTTGACCCACCTCGTGTGATCAAATAAGAGGTTCTTAGCTAGCGCATATATTCCCAGCACCATTTTATTTTGTTAACGTAACCAGTTCCCCCTTTTCACTTTGTTATAATTTTATATATTTCTTTACATTATATTATATATGCCAAGGTATCGTCTTTATTTTATTTTGTGTTTTCTAGATTAAAGTAAAGTATTTTGTTATATTTTGTGTTTTCGTGTTTCTTGCCTTACCACAGATTATCAGACAAGCAGTCACTCTTTTTTTCCTTTTTTTTATTTAAATTTAGTATATGTGGCCCAGCACTGACACCTGCTAGTTGGAAGACTGCCGACCACCATTTCCAACACGTTACCGTCACAATATATATATATATATATATATATATATATATATATATATATATATATATATATATATATATATATATATATATATATATATATATGTTATTAAATATGACCGAAAAAGTAAGATTAATAATTCTAACACGAATTTTCTCGATTTTCCTTATGTTTCTTTTTACTGGTGACGGTAAATGAAAAATCAATTCTCCAAAATTCATTTTTTATTTTTAGTCTGACGCGACACTTGAGCACGTTTCGTAAACTTATTACATTTTCAAAGACTTTAGTTTATACACACACACAACTATAGACTGAATAGAGTTTTAAACATTTTCGATTTATATACCTGCATTTGGGTGAAGTGACATGTTACAGTAGTATAGGGAGAGGTGAAAACAAATTTCAACACAAGCCAGAACGGGGTAAGAACGGGGTATGAACGGGGTATACAACAGGGTATAAGCTAAAGGGAAGGATGGAAGTAACTGCAGAGGCCTATTGGCCCATATTTCTTGATGATTCTATATTGGAGCGGAGTCTTCAAGTGGGTAGAATATAGTTGTGCATTAATTGGCTATTAATTGCTGGTGTTGACTTCTTGATGTGTAGTGCCTCGCAGATGTCAAGCCGCCTGCTGTCGCTGTGTCTATCGATGATTTCTGTGTTGTTTGCTAAGATTTCTCTGGTGATGGTTTGGTTGTGGGAAAAGATTATATGTTCCTTAATGGAGCCCTGTTGCTTATGCATCGTTAAACGTCTCTTTCCAGGCGTTTAACGATGCATAAGCAACAGGGCTCCATTAAGGAACATATAATCTCTTCCCACAACCAAACCATCACCAGAGAAATCTTAGTAGACAACACAGAAATCATCGATAGACACAGCGACAGCAGGCGGCTAGACATCTGCGAGGCACTACACATCAAGAAGTCAACACCAGCAATCAACAGCCAATTAATGCACAACTATATTCTACCCACTTCAAGACTCCGCTCCAATATAGAATCATCAAGAAATATGGGCCAATAGGCCTCTGCAGTTACTTCCATCCTTCCCTTTAGCTTATACCCTGTTGTATACCCCGTTCATACCCCGTTCTTACCCCGTTCTTACCCCGTTCTGGCTTGTGTTAAAAATTTGTTTTCACCTCTCCCTATACTACTGTAACATATCACTTCACCCAAATGCAGGTATATAAATCGAAAATGTTTAAAACTCTATTCAGTCTATTGTTGTGTGTGTGTGTGTGTGTGTGTAAACTAAAGTCTTTGAAAATGTAATATGTTTTACGAAACGCGCTCAAGTGTCGCGTCAGACTAGAAATAAAAAATAATTTTGGAGAATTGATTTTTCATTTACCGTCACCAGTAAAAAGAAACATAAGGAAAATCGAGAAAATTCGTGTTAGAATTATTAATCTTACTTTTTCGGTCATATTTAATAACATATATATATATATATATATATATATATATATATATATATATATATATATATATATATATATATATATATGTATATATATATATATATATATATATATATATATATATATATATATATAGTAAAGTTTGTGAGGGTACCACCTCTGGTGCCAATGTGGGGACCCATAGCCTCGGAGAAGAAAATAAAACGTATTCAGAGGAGACCTTGTGGTTTCTCACTGAACACTAATATTTTCTTCTCCTACCACCCCCATTCTTTTGTATGTACACATATATATTTGCTTTATTTGAACTGTGTTACAAAAAAGGAGTTACATATAGGTTACAAAGATGGTTATCATAGGTTGTCGAGTTCCTCCAGCTCCTCAGATGGCGGGCAGGAACCCTGGATGCAGTGCGCATTTCCCTCTGTATCGCCACGCTGAGGCGCTGGAAAAGAAAGCTGGCAGCTCTAGGGTCCCTTGTTGTTTCAATGAGCCTATTATATATATATATATATATATATATATATATATATATATATATATTATATATATATATATATAAATAATATTTTGACACTTCTTCAAGAAAGCAGTGTCACTGGGTCAGCAGGGAGGAGGGAGCCCATCAAAAAAAATAAATTATGACGTGATGTGACCTCCAACAGGGAGAGATATTTCGGTTACATTCCTGGCCCACAAATACAAGAAGGAATCAATAATATTGACATTCAACCACGAAATAATCTTTCAGTAATGAGAGTCAATCAGGCTAATGGACGTTTAGAGACGTAATTATTTACACAGTGTGACATGAATTGGTTAATGGATTTTTTATGTTTTTTGTGGAGCGTTTATGTCTTTAGTTACGTCACTCTATATATTAGTGTTTACGTCATTCTGCATGTTATTGTTTACGTCACTTTATATATTAGTGTTTACGTCATTCTACATGTTATTGTTTACGTCACTTTATATATTAGTGTTTACGTCATTCTACATGTTAGTGTTTACGTCACTCTATATATTAGTGTTTACGTCACTCTATATATTAGTGTTTACGTCACTCTATATATTAGTGTTTACGTCACTATATATGGTAGTGTTTACGTCACTATATATGGTAGTGTTTACGTCACTATATATGGTAGTGTTTACGTCACTCTATATATTAGTGTATACGTCACTATATATGGTAGTGTTTATGTCACTGTTTTCGTTAGTGTTATCGTCATTAGTTAGGTTAGTGTTTACGTCTGTGTTTACTCCATTATTTACGTTAGTGTTTATGTAAATGTTTACATCAAATTTTAGCAAGTGTTTACGTCAGTGCTTACGTCAGTGTTTACGTCAGTGTTTACGTCAGTGTTTACGACAGTGTTTACGTCAGTGTTTACATCAATATTTACGTCAATGGTCAAATGTTGATCATTGATCAAGTAAACTGTTGAAACACAAAAGGATCAACTGCAGGAATGCAGCACGAGGTGAAGGTCATAATCAAATTTTGCAAGTAATCAGAAAGTTAAAGTTTATTTTAAAAAATGCGTGTGTATTTTAACACTGCATCTGAAGCAATTATAGTATGCATAGTATACAATATACGTGAATCAGGATTAGGTTGAAGCTAGTTGGGTGTATTTAATTCCCTGCCAGATTGGGGGCCGGGGATTACTGCCGTGGCAGGGGGAGGAGGCTGAGGATTACTGCCGTGACCGCGTAGGGTTCAAAATTACTTCCGTGGTCGGGGAGGGGGCCGAGGATTACTGCCGTGGCCGTATGGGGGCCGAGGATTACTGCCATGGCCGCGTGGGGGCCGGGGATTACTGCCGTGGCTGGGAATGAGGCCGAGGATTACTGCCGTAGCCGCGTGGGGCCTGGGATTACTGCCGTGGCCAGGTGGGGGCCTGGGATTACTACCGTGGCCAGGTGGAAACCGAGGATTACTTCCGAGGCCGGGGATTACTGCTGTGGCCGCGTGGGGGCCGTGGATTACTGCCGTGGTCGGATGGGGGCCGGGGATTACTGCCGTGGCCGGGTGGGGCCGAGGATTACTGCCGCAGCCGGGATTACTGTCGTGGCCAGGTGGGGTCGAGGATTACTGCCGTGGCCGGGTGGGGTTCGAGGATTACTGCCATGGCTGGGTAGGGGCCGGGGATTACTACCGTGGCCGGTGGGGGGCCGGGGATTACTGTCGTGGCCGTGTGGTGTCCGAGGATTACTGCTGTGGCTGGGTGGTGGCTGGGGATTACTGCCGAGGCCGGCTAGGGGCCGAGGATTACTGCCGTGGCCGCGTGGGGGCCGAGGATTACTGCCGTGGCCGTGTGGGGGCCGGGGATTACTGCCGAGGCCGGGTAGGGGCCAAGGATTACTGCCGTGGCCGCGTGGAGGCCGAGGATTACTGCCGTGGTCGGAGGAGGCCGAGGATTACTGCCGTTGCCGGGTGGGGGCCGAGGATTACTGTCATGACCGCGTGGGGGACGGGGATTATTGCCGTGGTCGGGGAGGGGGGCGGGGATTGCCGCCGTTGCCGCGTGGGCGCCAGGGATTACTGCCGTGGCCGCGTGGAGGCCAAGGATTACTGCCGTGGCCGGGTGGGAGTCAGGGATTACTGCCGTTGCCGCTTGGGGCCGGGGATTTCTGCCGTGGTCGGATGGGGGCCCAGGGATTACTGCCGTGCCCGCGTGAGGGCCGGAGATTACTGCCGTGGCCGGGTAGGGGCCGAGGATTACTGTCGTGGCCAGGTGGAGGCCGGGGATTACTGCCGTGGCCAGGTGCAGGCCGGGGATTACTGTCGTGGCCGGGTGGGGACCGGGGATTACTTCCGTGGCCGGGGATTACTGCCGTGGCCGGGTGGGGACCATGGATTACTGCCATGGCCGGGTGGGGGCCAAAGACGAATGGGGCCGGGGATTACTGCCATGGCCGGTTGGGGCCGAAGACGAATGGGGGCCGGGGATTACTGCCGTGGCCGGGTGGGGGCCGGGGACTACTGTCGTGGCC
>WNGS01007293.1:0-13618 GCA_020271785.1 Procambarus virginalis
GCTGGATGTGGGAAACGCTGTTGGGCCGGATGGTGGGAATCTCCCAATGGGTATTGAAAGAGTGTGCAGAAGCACTTGCTTGCCACTCTTCATAGTGTATAGTAGGTCACTGGAACACGGGAAGACCTCCAGCAAATATGGAACACTGCTAATGTAATACCCAATATTTAAAAGGGTGACAGACAAAGGGCACTGACTACAGGCCCGTGTCCGGTTAAACTTGTATACCATGCAGGTGATGGGAAATGTGAGAAAAAACCTCGGGAACACTCTGGAGAGAGAAGAGACTTCGTGCAACCCATCAAAAGTGGTCAGGGAGGGTAAATCTTGCCTTACAGGCTTGATAGAATTCTACGATCAGGTGACAAAGATTAAAGCAAGAAAGAGAAGGATGGCGGACCCTGCATTTTTTGGACTGTCGGAAAGCCTTTGGACACAGTACCCCATAAAAGTTGATGCACAAGCTGGAGATGGAGAACAGGCAGGAGTAACTGGTAGGGCGCTCCAGTGGATAAGGGAGTACCTAAGCAATAGGAAGCAGAGAGTTATAGTGAGGGGTGAGACCTCAGAATGGCGTGAAGTCACCAGTGGAGTCCCACAGGGCTCTGTGCTTGGACCTATCCTGTTTCTGATATACGTAAATGATCTCCCAGAGGGTATAGACTCATTCCTCTCAATGTTTGCTGACGACGCCAAATTATGAGAAGGATTAAGACAGAGGAGGACAGTTTGAGGCTTCAAGAAGACCTGGACAAGCTGCAGGAATGGTCGAACAAATGGCTGTTAGAGTTTAACCCAAGCAAATGTAATGTAATGAAGATAGGGTAGGAAGCAGGAGACCAGATACAAGGTATCATTTGGGAGATGAATACTTCAAGAGTCAGAGAGAGAGAAAGACCTGGGGGTTGATATCACGCCAGACCTGTCCCCTGAAGCTCATATCAAGAGGATAACATCAGCAGCATATGCCAGGTTGGCTAACATAAGAACGGCCTTTAGAAACTTGTGTAAGGAATCTTTCAGAACATTATATACCACATATGTCAGACCAATCCTGGAGTATGCGGCTCCAGCATGGAGTCCCTATCTAGTCAAGCATAAGACTAAACTGGAAAAGGTTCAAAGGTTTGCCACCAGACTAGTACCCGAGCTGAGAGGTATGAGCTACGAGGAGAGACTACGGGAATTAAACCTCACTTCGTTGGAAGACAGAAGAGTTAGGGGGACATGATCACCACATTCAAGATTCTCAGGGGAATCGACAGGGTTGATAAAGACAGGCTATTTAACACAAGGGGCACACGCACTAGGGGACACAGGTGGAAACTGAGTGCCCAAATGAGCCACAGAGATATTAGAAAGAACTTTTTTAGTGTCAGAGTGGTTGACAAATGGAATGCATTAGGAAGCGATGTGGTGGAGGCTGACTCCATACACAGTTTCAAGTGTAGATATGATAGAGCCCAATAGGCTCAGAAACTGTACACCTGTTGATTGACGGTTGAGAGGCGGGACCAAAGAGCCAGAGCTCAACCCCCGCAAGCACAACTAGGTGAGTACAACTAGGTGAGTACACACACACACCACACCACACACACACACACACACACCACACACACACACACACACACACCCACACACAGAATGGGTGAGATCCCCATTGGTGAATCCGCTAAAAAAAAAAAAATGCAACTAAGTGAATACACACACACACAGGCACACACACACACGCGCGCGCACACACACACAGGAAGCAACCCGTAGCAGCTGTCTAACTCCTAGGCACCTATTTACTGGTAGGTGAACAAGAGCATTAGGGTGAAATAACTCTGCACATTTATTTCCGCCTCCACCGGGGATCGATCCCCGGACCCTAGGACTACTGGAATACCAAGCGCTGTCCACTTAGCCGTCAGCCCCTGTCTTATATAGCCTGCGAGGCTTGGTTCTGTCTTCTGATAATTATTTGCTGGATATTCTAGATGTGTGGAATTGTAATTATCGATGGCCATTAATAAGCTCTGCGACTCTGTATATATAATTTAATTCTTATTCGTTGTTTTTTATTGACAGTGCAAGACACAGCACTGATTATTTTAGTGTGGTATGTGAAGAGAGAGATCAATGATTCTATCACGATTGTTCTCTACTATTCTTATTTTTTCATCACTTGAGAAGTTGAAAAACTTACGCTCCTAAGATCATTTTACAGTTGTATTATGGCATGATGCTAACAGATGCATTTCGTTGACCCTTTTAAAAAAAATTAAAGGCAGAGTACAAGTAAAGATAACTTGGAGGGCTATAATATTTTGAATAACGTCTTCTTCAAAACCGTTAAATATACTAATATATCTATGCAACAAGAGAGAATATCTGTTTGTCCATAGTTGGCGGCTTTGGAGTTGCCTCACCCAAATTGACAGAGGGAATGGTCTGGGGTCTGGATGAACACAGGCTGGTCGGGGTCATCATAAATTAAAAGGGAACAACGTGTCTCTATCACGTTTTGATCCCCACCATGATTTCCAACACTGCCAGTTGGCTACACAACTAAATAGTTTAAAAAAGCGTTTAAAAAAATATTTTCCTTACAATAATAGACACCATTACTTACTGATCTCATGGAAATTAACAGAAATTCCCTGCTATCCATAGTTTCCCAATACTTGCATAAAACAGACGATCCGCCCACAGCTTCTACAGTTTTAATTTCAAGCCCAGGCAATGCTTGGTAACCCCCCCCCCAAGTGAACCGATAAGAGAGACTATATCTGTCTCTCTGTCTGTTTGTCTAAAGTTAGAGGCCAGACGCTTGTGGCTAGTCTCACCTAACTTTGGAATACAAATAGTCTGAGGTATGGCATGGACATAGGTTGGTCGGAATAGGCCTAAATTAAATGCTTTAAGAAATATTGGTTATTATAAATACCCCAATACCAGTTACATAGTTGTGAAATATGGGGTGTGAGTAATGTTGTACGAGACATGTATCTTAGACCCGCATACATTAGTGTCAGGGACCTCTGAAGGGGAAAGGGGAAAGGCGAAGAGATAGGTAGCGATAGGTAGCAATAGCTAGAGGTAGGGATAGGTAGAGATAGAGACAGAGAAAGAGTTATAGATCAATATAGGAGACAGGCAGACGTTTGTCTGCTTGTCTCATACATATATGAGACAGGCCTCCCTGCCTGTACAGATATGGATTGATACACCAAATGAATTGGTCCAAAGTTGGAGACCAGATGCTTGGGGTTAGCACACGTCAAACTGGTAGAGGGAATTGCCAGAGGAATGGGATGGACACAGGCTGTTTCGAGACAACATAGGCTATATGTTGCCTTCGTACATGCTGCCTTCACTATATGTTGTCTTCGCCACATGCTACCTTCATTATATTCTGCCTTCACTATGTGCTGCCCTCGCTTCATGCTGCCTTCATTATATGCTGTCTTCGCTACATACTGACTTCGTTAATCTCTGCCTTTACTGCAGTCTGCCTTTGCTGCTTGCTGCCTTCACTCTGCGCTACACTCAATACACACTATCGTCAGTTTAACGATGCAAATGGGGGGTATGGGGGGATTACCTCAGAAGGAAGAGCAATTCCTAATTCCTAATTTTATTAAGGGGAAAGCACAAGTCATTACGACTATATAGCACTGGGAAGGGGTCAGGATAAGGATTTGGGATGGGACGGTGGGAGGCATGGTGCCTAACCACTTGGACAGTCGGGATTGAACGCCGACCTGCATGACGCGAGACCATCGCTCTACCGTCCAGCCCAAGTGGTTGGACAAGGAAGAGCAAGGAACTGAGGCTCAAGTTGGGTAAACAACAAGCTGACTAACTGCTGGCTACCTATTACTGCTAGGTGGACAGGAATATTAATTAAGGAATAGGAAACGCGCCCAAACATTTCTGTCCCGCCCGGGATTCGAACTCGGAATTCCCGATTGTGAGTCGAGAACGAAACCTACTGTACTACCGAGTCCCAACAAGAAAAACAGCAGGAGCGCGAGAAATAATATTGTAATCTTTCAGAATTTAAGGTGTGACTCAAGGGAGATTTAATATCTCAAATACGACTTCACTATACAGAAAACATTCTCTGTTGTGACATTAATAAGGTTTCTGTCTTAGAAACGCCAGATTAATAAATTCTTGAGTTCTTTCCATTTTTACCAAGATACAGTCACTGCTACCTTCCACAGAACAAACATTCACTGTGTTACAGAGCACACAATCACTGCTACCTACCACAGAGCACACAATCACCACTACCTGCCACAGAGCACACAATCACCACTACCTACCACAGAGCACACAATCACCACTACCTACCACAGAGCACACAATCACCACTACCTACCACAGAGCACACAATCACCACTACCTACCACAGAGCACACAATCACCACTACCTACCACAGAGCACACAATCACCACTACATGCCACAGAGCACACAATCACCACTACCTGCCACAGAGCACACAATCACCACTACCTACCACAGAGCACACAATCACCACTACCTGCCACAGAGCACACAATCACCACTACCTACCACAGAGCACACAATCACCACTACCTACCACAGAGCACACAATCACCACTACCTGCCACAGAGCACACAATCACCACTACCTACCACAGAGCACACAATCACCACTACCTACCACAGAGCACACAATCACCACTACCTGCCACAGAGCACACAATCACCACTACCTGCCACAGAGCACACAATCACCACTACCTACCACAGAGCACACAATCACCACTACCTACCACAGAGCACACAATCAGAACTACCTACCACAGCACACAATCACCACTACCTGCCACAGAGCACACAATCACCACTACCTACCACAGAGCACACAATCACCACTACCTACCACAGAGCACACAATCACCACTACCTGCCACAAAGCACACAATCACCACTACCTGCCACAGAGCACACAATCACCACTACCTACCACAGAGCACACAATCACCACTACCTACCACAGAGCACACAATCACCACTACCTACCACAGAGCACACAATCACCACTACCTACCACAGAGCACACAATCATCACTACCTGCCACAGAGCACACAATCACCACTACCTACCACAGAGCACACAATCACCACTACCTACCACAGAGCACACAATCACCACTACCTACCACAGAGCACACAATCACCACTACCTGCCACATAGCACACAATCACCACTACCTGCCACAGAGCACACAATCACTGCTACCTGCCACAGAGCACACAATCACCATTACCGGCCACAGAGCACACAATCACCACTACCTACCACAGAGCACACAATCACTGCTACCTGCCACAGAGCACACAATCACCACTACCTACCACAGCAACCCGTCCTCGCAAATTCGTATAGTCAATATTGACTTATTAAATAAGTGCATAGGTGACATACTTAACATAATAGTTTCCCTTGAAAAGCCTCATAGAAACACCGACCTTACCTAACCTACTTAGTATGTTAAGATAAGCATCTTATTGCTTCGTAATTACAATTATTACCTAACCTATACCTATAATAGGTTAAGTAACAATTGTAATTACGAAGCAATAAGATGCTTATTTAACATACTAAGTAGGTTAGGTAAGGTCGGTGTTTTCTATGAAGCTTTTCAAGGGAAACTATTATGTTTAGTATGTCACCTATGCACGTAACTAATAAGTCAATATTGACTATACGAATTTGCGAGGACGGGTTGCCACAGAGCACACAATCACTGCTACCTGGCACAGAGAACACAATCACCACTACCTACCTTGAGGTTACCTTGAGGTGCTTCCGGGGCTTAGCATCCCTGCGGCCCGGTCGTCGACCAGGTCTCCTGGTTCCTGGCTGATCAACCAGGCTGTTTGACGCGGCTGCTCGCAGCCTGACGTATGAGTCACAGCCTGGTTGATCAGGTATCCTTTGGAGGTGCTTATCCAGTTCTCTCTTGAACATTGTGAGGGGTTTGCCAGTTATGTCCCTCATGTGTAGCGGAAGCGTGTTGAACAGTCTCGGGCCTCTGATGTTGATAGAGTTCTCTCTCAGAGTACCTGTTGCACCTCTGCTTTTCAATGGGGGTATTCTGCACATCCTGCCATGTCTTCTGGTCTCATGTGATGTTATTTCTGTGTGCAGGTTTAGGACCAGCCCCTCAAATATTTTCCAAGTGTAAATGATTATGTATCTCTCCCGCCTGCGCTCAAGGGAGTACAGATTTAGGCTCTTTAGTTGGTCCCAATAGTTTAGATGTTTTACTGAGTGGATTCTAGCAGTAAAGGATCTCTGCACGCTCTCCAGGTCAGCAATTTCTCCAGCTTTGAGAGGGGCTGTCATTGTGCAGCAGTACTCCACTCTACAGAGCACAAGCGTTTTGAAAAGTGTCATCATCGGTATAGCATCTCTAGTGTGAAAAGTTCTTGTTATCCAACCTGCCATTTTTCGTGTAGTTGTGACGGCTACTTTATTGTGTTCTTTAAAGGTAAGGTCTTCCGACATGAGTACACCCAGATCCTTTATACTACCTGGCACAGAGCACACAATCACCACTACCTGCCACAGAGCACACAATCACCACTACCTACCACAGAGCACACAATCACCACTACCTGCCACAGAGCACACAATCACAACTACCTGCCACAGAGCACACAATCACAACTACCTGCCACAGAGCACACAATCACCACTACCTGCCACAGAGCACACAATCACCACTACCTGCCACAGAGCACACAATCACCACTACCTGCCACAGAGCACACAATCACCACTACCTGCCACAGAGCACACAATCACCACTACCTGCCACAGAGCACACAATCACCACTACCTGCCACAGAGCACACAATCACCACTACCTGCCACAGAGCACACAATCACCACTACCTGCCACAGAGCACACAATCACCACTACCTGCCACAGAGCACACAATCACCACTACCTGCCACAGAGCACACAATCACCACTACCTGCCACAGAGCACACAGTCATCACTACCTGCCACAGAGCACACAATCACCACTACCTGCCACAGAGCACACAATCACCACTACCTACCACAGAGCACACAATCACCACTACCTGCCACAGTGCTAACAATCACTGGTTGTCAGGACAACATCTGAAGGTAGTGGAGTTCTGATCAGAAAGAGGGGAAGCTGAGACAGGTTTAATGATGCATGTTACGCAACTTGTTCATCTTATCTTAAGGTTACGTAAGTGGTTGCTAAGATGCTCAATAGTGCCTGGCACTGCTAGGTAGAATGGGTCGAAGAGTGTGGAAGAGCTGGGAAAAGGGAGACTTGTCTAGGAGAGTATGAGAAATAGCTAGAGAGAGAGAGAGAGAGAGAGAGAGAGAGAGAGAGAGAGAGAGAGAGAGAGAGAGAGAGAGAGAGAGAGAGAGAGACTTGGACTCTAGCCTGCACTAGAAGCAAGGAAGGCACCTCCCATCATGATTCATGAGTGCGATCATCTAGGCTCCCTTCCCTTCCCTTCCCTTCCCTTCCCTTCCCTTCCCTTCCCTTCCCTTCCCCTACCTTTCCTCCCTTCCTTTCCCTTCCATGTTGAATAATGACATCAGATCTTCCCTTCCGTCAAGTATTGGTTCCTCATGGATCGGGCACACATGGGTCTTCAGGAATGGGATATACTAATTATTGAGTGCCTCATCCGCCAAATTGACATTAAATCCATTCAAGGGAGTTTATACAAGTAGATGAGACACAACAGTGGACCAAGTTCACACTCACGTGAGATCCCACTCGCAGCATGCGTGCGCAAGCTCACCGTCTCTCATCTTACCTTCACTCTTGCCTTATAATGCTTTATTCCTTCCTTTCTTTTTCCTCCCGGACCCAGAGACACTTCAAGATGTTGCACGATCAAAGATCACATTGACTCCAAACATTTATACCACCTGCCGGGCTACTCATGCCCGTGCCACCTCTTGTGTGGCGTAATCTTCGTCAATCAATCAATAATTTTTTCCTCCATGTTCGAGAAAATAAAAGTTCAAAAGGGACTGAAGTGTCGCCACTTTCATATGTGTTGGTCGAGGTACATACTTTTAAGCCACTCTCCTGACGTTCGTCCCATTAAAAAACCTTTTCCTGACCCCTTCCAAGTGCTGTAGTCGTAATGGCTTGGCGCTTTCCCCTGATAATCCATCCATCTATCTCTTGACCTTCTTAATACAAGGATAAACGCTTTTTCCAAATGTCTAAAACTGACAGCAATATCAGACGATAATTTTTATGAAGTTCTTAGCATCCATGGAAGAATATTTTTTGTTTTTATTTGTCTGTATTTAACTCACATTTTGAAAAAAGAAACTCGTCAAATTATTCAATAATATTTGTTTGTATACGCTTCTTAGGATTGTGTACATTGGTGAAGCCAGTTGACAGATAGCGTCAGATTCAGAAGTTAAACCAAGTAAGTAATCCTCAGTACAGTGCCAAACCAGTATGACTGAATACATCTCTTAAAGTTTTCTCATAAAAGCAGCGTACTTATATATTACTCAAGAAGCTATTGCAAGAGCAGAAAGGCAAGTCAAGCTATATTAGATATGTCTGGTGCACTAAGGAGTGTGTCTTTTAAATATCCGATTTAAGAGGATCGATTGAAACAAACTCTCCAGCCACGTTGATCAACTCGGAAGTCGACACAGGTTTGTGACTGAAGGAGGGAGGGAACTATCAGGGGAAAAGCGTCAAGTCATTACGACTATATAGCACTTGGAAGGGGTCAGGATAAGGATTTGGGATGGGACGGTGGGAAGGAATGGTGCCCAACCACTTGCACGGTCGGATGGGGGGGGGGGAATGGTACCCAACCACTTGGACGGTCGGGGATTGACCGCCGACTTGCAAGAAGCGAGACCGTTGCTGTACCGTCCAGTCAAAGTGGTTGGGCTGTGAAACAAGACAATTTTGACCATATGGGCAGATTTTCCTCTTCACCATAATGAGTCGACCCAGTACAGTCAACATACACCTAATGTCAATGCAACAATGCAATAAAACAACAACAATATAATAACTGCAACAGTGCAAGTTCCACTTTCCATTTCTCAGGATATGAAGGAGGGTAAAGTGAACCAATGTGTTAGATGATGCATTGTTTATTATTTGATGTGGGTCACAATCTCTTACTAGATCTAACTATAATGAATGTATTACAGTATTGAGAAGTAGTTAGTTACAGTGATACGCTTAGGGAGAAAAGGTTGTGTTTGACAACCAAATGTCGATGCCTTAACAGCCAGCTCACTGCAATTCATAACGATATAACTAGGTAGCCAATATCAACTTACATTTGTATTTACTAAGAACAGAGCTAGAATTGGTAAATTCTGAAATCGAGCAAATTGAAAGGCATTAAAATATTCAGGCGCTAGTAAGGTGATTATAGCCTGCACAAAATACATGGTGTAAAGCCAACAGATGACATATGTTCATCGTCTTTCATGTGGGTGAAGACGTGCCAAGTTCCCAAGCATGATCATAATTATGATCGGGGTCACTCACACAGACCAGAGCTTCTGTGGCTTGAAGCTCCAGCCAGACTTAATCTTGAGTCACGAGTGAACCATGGGACAAACTTGAGTCAGGAGTGAACCATGGGACAAACTTGAGTCACGAGTGAACCATGGGACAGACTTGAGTCAAGAGTGAACCATGGGACAAACTTGAGTCACGAGTGAACCATGGGACAAACTTGAGTCAAGAGTGAACCATGGGACAAACTTGAGTCACGAGTGAACCATGGGACAAACTTGAGTCAGAGTGAACCATGGGACAAACTTGAGTCAAGAGTGAACCATGGGACAAACTTGAGTCACGAGTGAACCATGGGACAAACTTGAGTCAAGAGTGAACCATGGGACAAACCTGAGTCACGAGTGAACCATGGGACAAACTTGAGTCACGAGTGAACCATGGGACAAACCTGAGTCACGAGTGAACCATAGGACAGATCTGAGTCACGAGTGAACTATGGGACAGACCTGTCAAGAGTGAACCATGGGACAAACCTGAGTCAAGAGTGAACCATGGGACAGACCTGAGTCACGAGTGAACCATGGGACAAACCTGAGTCAAGAGTGAACCATGGGACAAACCTGAGTCAAGAGTGAACCATGGGACAAACCTGAGTCAAGAGTGAACCATGGGACAGACCTGAGTCACGAGTGAACCATGGGACAAACCTGAGTCAAGAGTGAACCATGGGACAGACCTGAGTCACGAGTGAACCATGGGACAAACCTGAGTCAAGAGTGAACCATGGGACAAACCTGAGTCAAGAGTGAACCATGGGACAGACTTGAGTCAAGAGTGAACCATGGGACAAACCTAAGTTTAACACTGATAGTTTCACTGGTTATAACTGCTAAGACATAAAATAGTAACCGGGACAGAACAATGACATTAATATATCCTTCAAACCATTTTTTCATTGTCTCTGTGGCGCAGTGGTAAAATACTCACCCGGCGCTTCGCGAGCGCTTTGGTCTGGGTTCGTATTCTCGCCGGGGAAGATTGACTTGGCACCAATCCTTAACTGTAGCCTCTGCTCACCGAGCAGTCAATGGGTACCTGGCTGTTAATGATTTTGCGGGTCAGTATTCCTTGGAAAAAATTAGGATTAAGGATCTCCCAGAAACGCTATGCGTGCTAGTGGCTGTACAAGAATGTAAGAACTCTTACAAGAATGTTTTGTGTATTAACAGTTAAACAGAGGCTTGGTTGCCATGGGGACTACATTATAACACAAATACGTGTTCAACATACATAAATTACCTCCATTAATTATTTATTAATCAGCACTTCAGTCCTTTGTGAAAGTGGAGAGAATCAAGAACGAGCTGGATGGATTATTCCCGCTATATTCACCTAAGATTAATCACTAGAGACGACGGGGTTGCGTCCTCCACTCAGAGACTTGCTAGTGTATGGCTGAAAGGATGCTGAGGGTAGTTGACCTTGAGTGATCTGCTTCATGGATGCTGGGTCACTCAGGTTAAGATGACCATCGAAGTAGACGTCATTAATGTACTGCATCAGCTGGTTCACCTGAGAAATGAAGAGGAGATATCATATAACAAATGATTAGAATGAATATACTCATTGAAAGATTTTACGTTTTGCTCCGAGGGGCGACTTTATTGGTCAGAGCCCAATAACGTGGACACGCCGCCATAGTGACAGTATTGTGCAGCGCCACTCAACCTGTGAGTGGACACACCGCCATAGTGACAGTATTGGACAGCGCCACTCATCCTGTGAGTGGACACACCGCCATAGTGACAGTATTGTGCCGCGCCACTCATCCTGTGAGTGGACACACCGCCATAGTGACAGTATTGCGCAGCGCCACTCATCCTGTGAGTAGACACACCGCCATAGTGACAGTATTGCGCAGCGCCACTCATCCTGTGAGTGGACACACCGCCATAATGACAGTATTGGGCATCGTCACTCATCCTTTGAGTAGACACACCGCCATAGTGACAGTATTGTGCAGCACCACTCATCCTGTGAGTGGACACACTGTAATAACCCTATCTGCTCTACCCTTACTCTCCACTCAATATCCCAGCTTAACACTGCTACAGCTCAGTATGAACCCCTCACTGAGTTACAACGAATATAAGCTGAAATATTAAATGAGGAGAAAACAACAAGAATAGGGATTATTATTTTAAAACTAATAATTAAAAACTTATTAAGACAGTGCTATCACCTTCCCGCTAACATACCTGAATGTGTCTATCACTGCTCCCCCAGGAAGGAAAGGAATCAATAATCATGAACTCAAGGGCATTAAGAACTTGGTAAATAAATCTTAGGAATTAATACTGTAATCTTTACTTTACTGATTGAGGAATCAAGGATAACTCTAATAATCATAAAATGGAGGAGAATACAGGGGAATTTCAAGCACAGCAATTGAAAACCACAAATAAGTATGAATAACACAGCATTAATCAAAGGGAACAGATAACTAAAAACAAATTCCTTAAATTATTTTATTTATTAAAATACGTATATTGAAATCAAATTGAAAAATATATCCTACTTTACTAAGACATCCTACGAGGCAATTGGAGAACGGTGTGCGATTTACTTGACGTGCCAAAACTCAGACAGACATTACCTTAATCCGGCAAAATCGCCCAAGATGTTGAATGGCTTTCCCTACAGGTCAGGAGACCTGTACCTAAGGAAGCCCCAAGACACACTGACGAATATTTCCTTAACAGACTTAAAGTGGGAACAAGCTCCACCCTTTCTACAGTTTTCCTAGGCCCCAAAAAAGTCCCGCCTCTCAAAGCTCGAGCCAATGAATTACAAAGTTTTACTCTTAGGTCTATTTCCTGCCTGGCTCTGCCTACCTAGGCCTCCCTGAAAGTTATATTTTAATCCTGTAGAATCAAGAAGGTTCCAACGCTACAACAGGAACCAACAGCCGTTTATGGCTCCCAGCCCCCTCACTCGAAACTTGAGAACTACGGTAATGACACTGAATTCGTCACTGGTCCTAAATCGGTCAATGGTCATGGAGGGGACAGGGGAAGATGGATTGGAAGGGATTAGGAATAGGATTGGAAGGAGGGATTAGGGAATAGGAGATTGGAAGAGGACAGGACTAGGGTAGACTCCCAGGAAGGACACCTGACCCAAAAAGTTTATGGTAAGGGAATGGCTGGACAACAGGGGAAGGGGAGAGCTATGAACTAAGCACCAGATCATTACAACACCGCCATAGTGACAGTATTGGGCAGCGTCACTCATCCAGTGAGGATAGTATTGGGCAGCGTCACTCATCCAGTGAGGATAGTATTGGGCAGCGTCACTCATCCAGTGAGGATAGTATTGGGCAGCGTCACTCATCCAGTGAGGATAGTATTGGGCAGCGTCACTCATCCAGTGAGGATAGTATTGGGCAGCGTCACTCATCCAGTCAGGATAGTATTGGGCAGCGTCACTCATCCAGTGAGGATAGTATTGGGCAGCGTCACTCATCCAGTCAGGATAGTATTGGGCAGCGTCACTCATCCAGTGAGGATAGTATTGGGCAGCGTCACTCATCCAGTGAGGATAGTATTGGGCAGCGTCACTCATCCAGTGAGGATAGTATTGGGCAGCGTCACTCATCCAGTCAGGATAGTATTGGGCAGCGTCACTCATCCAGTGAGGATAGTATTGGGCAGCGTCACTCATCCAGTCAGGATAGTATTGGGCAGCGTCACTCATCCAGTGAGGATAGTATTGGGCAGCGTCACTCATCCAGTCAGGATAGTATTGGGCAGCGTCACTCATCCAGTGAGGATAGTATTGGGCAGCGTCATTCATCCAGTCAGAATAGTATTGGGCAGCGTCACTCATCCAGTGAGGATAGTATTGGGCAGCGTCACTCTCATCTCAGGATAGATAGTTTGGGCAGCGTCATTCATCCAGTGAGGATAGTATTGGGCAGTGTCACTCATCCAGTGAGGATATTATTGGGCAGCGTCACTCATTATAGTGGCTTTGGCATTGTATGTAGTAGCTCTATTTATAAATCCATCAACTT
>WNGS01007294.1:0-18948 GCA_020271785.1 Procambarus virginalis
CAGTACCCTGGGGACTGAGCTCTTACGG
Organism: Procambarus virginalis; assembly: GCA_020271785.1. NCBI lineage: Eukaryota > Metazoa > Arthropoda > Malacostraca > Decapoda > Cambaridae > Procambarus > Procambarus virginalis. Next base: position 29 of record WNGS01007294.1, read on the forward strand.
TTGATGGTCCAGATTTTATTTTGTTGACTACTACACATTGGGTTCTATTAGTTAGGAAATTGTAGATCCATCTGCCTATTTTTCTGGTAATTCCTTTTGAACGCATTTTATGTGCAAAACACCATGGTCAAATTTGTCAAAGGCTTTGCGAAATCTGTGTAAATTACATCAGCGTTTTGTTTTGTTTCCATGGCATCTAGTGCCATGTCAGAGTGGTCCAGCAACTGTGATAGGCAAGAGCGCCCTGTTCTGAAACTATGTTGTCTGGGGTTATGGAGATGCTGTGATTCCTGTATTTTGTGATCTTACTTCTTAACATTCTCTCAAAGATTTTATGATGTGCGATGTTAGTGCTATCGGTCTGTAGTTTTTCCCTGTGCCTTATTTTTCTTTATGGGCGGTGCTTCGCTGTTTTAGTTGTCAGGGATAATGCCAATATCTAGGTTTGTCTCCAAAGAATGTGAAGGGCCTGCGATAGCGGTTTTTTACAGTTCTTGATAAATATAGAGTTCCAAGAGTCAGGGCCTGGTGCAGAGTGGCATAGGCATACTGTCTATGGTTTCTTCAAAATCCAGTGGGGATAGGATGACATCTGATATATGATGTGATGTTGGTATCATATCCATGAAAAATTCGTTTGGGTTATCAATCTTCAGTGTGTTCAGTGGCTCGCTGAAAAAAGTCGTACTGATTGTGTGGTAAGATTCTTGTGTGGTAAGGCATACTGATTCTTGTGTGGTATTGTGGTAAGTGCAATAATATGTATTGTTTCATTGCAGATAAAGATTTCCAGATCGTTCCAGATTTCCGAAGTACTGAAATGCACACCATACAGGACTTGGTGGATCTAGGTGACAAGGTAAAATTATTTACATTTACTTGAATATATTTTTAGCTAATTATCAGTATATAATATATATATAATATATATAATATATATATATATATATATATATATAACTGAAAACTCACACCCCAGAAGTGACTCGAACCCATACTGCCAGAGCAACGTAACTGGTATGTACAGGGACGCCTTAATCCGCTTGACCATCACGACGGACATAAGGAAGTGATAGCCGGAGCTATATGAACCACTTCCCCGCCGGCACTCGGATGGTAATCTTGGGCATAGCATTTTATAAATCACCTCATTTGTTGGGCAACACGTGAGGAACACAAATGAAAACAAGCCTGAATGGTCCCAGGACTAGATACAACTGAAAACTCACACACCAGAAGTGACTCGAACCCATACTGTCAGGAGCAACGCAACTGGTATGTACAGGGACGCCTTAATCCGCTTGACCATCACGACCGGACATAAGGAAGTGATAGCGGAGCTATATGAACCATTCCCCGCCGGCACTCGGATGGTAATCTTGGGCATAGCTTTTTATCAAATCACCTCATTTTTTGGGGCAACACGTGAGGAACACAAATGCAAACAAGCCTGAATGGTCTCCAGGACTAGATACAACTGAAAACTCTTACCCCAGAAGTGACTCGAACCCATACTGCCAGGAGCAACGCAACTGGTATGTACAGGACGCTTAATCCGCTTGACCATCACGACCGGACATAAGGAAGTGATAGCCGGAGCTATATGAACCACTTCCCGCCGGCACTCGGATGGTAATCTTGGGCATAGCATTTTATCAAATCACCTCATTTTTTGGGGCAACATGTGAGGAACACAAATGCAAACAAGCCTGAATGGTCCCAGGACTAGATACAACTGAAAACTCACACCCCAGAAGTGACTCGAACCCATACTGCCAGGAGCAACGCAACTGGTATGTACAGGGAGCCTTAATCCGCTTGACCATCACGACCGGACATAAGAAGTGATAGCCGGAGCTATATGAACCACTCCCCGCCGGCACTCGGATGGTAATCTTGGGCATAGCATTTTATAATCACCTCATTTTTGGGGCAACACGTGAGGAACACAAATGCAAACAAGCCTGAATGGTCCCCAGGACTAGATACAACTGAAAACTCACACCCCAGAAGTGACTCGAACCCATACTGCCAGGAGCAACGCAACTGGTATGTACAGGGACGCCTTAATCCGCTTGACCATCACGACCAGACATAAGGAAGTGATAGCCGGAGCTATATGAACCACTTCCCCGCCGGCACTCGGATGGTAATCTTGGGCATAGCATTTATCAAATCACCTCATTTTTTGGGGCAACACGTGAGGAACACAAATGCAAACAAGCCTGAATGGTCCCCAGGACTAGATACAACTGAAAACTCACACCCAGAAGTGACTCGAACCCATACTGCCAGGAGCAACGCAACTGGTATGTACAGTTGCGTCGTGGGAAGTGGTTCATATAGCTCCGGCTATCACTTCTTATGTCGGTCGTGATGGTCAAGCGGATTAAGGGTCCCTGTACATACCAGTTGCGTTGCTCCTGGCAGTATGGGTTCGAGTCACTTCTGTGGTGTGAGTTTTCAGTTGTATCTAGTCCTGGGGACCATTCAGGCTTGTTTGCATTTGTGTTCCTCACGTGTTGCCCCAAAAAATGAGGTGATTTGATAAAATGCTATGCCCAAGATTACCATCCGAGTGCCGGCGGGGAAGTGGTTCATATAGCTCCGGCTATCACTTCTTATGTCCGGTCGTGATGGTCAAGCGGATTAAGGCGTCCCTGTACATACCAGTTGCGTTGCTCCTGGCAGTATGGGTTCGAGTCACTTCTGGGGTGTGAGTTTTCAGTTGTATCTAGTCCTGGGGACCATTCAGGCTTGTTTGCATTTGTGTTCCTCACGTGTTGCCCCAAAAAAATGAGGTGATTTGATAAAATGCTATGCCCAGATTACCATCCGAGTGCCGGCGGGGAAGTGGTTCATATAGCTCCGGCTATCACTTCCTTATGTCCGGTCGTGATGGTCAAGGGATTAAGGCGTCCCTGTACATACCAGTTGCGTTGCTCCTGGCAGTATGGTTCGAGTCACTTCTGGGGTGTGAGTTTTCAGTTGTATCTAGTCCTGGGGACCATTCAGGCTTGTTTGCATATATATATATCTATATATATATATATATATATATATCTATATGTGTGTGTGTGTGTGTGTGTGTGTGGGTATAAGTGCATTCAGAGAAGATCTTGTGAATTCTCACTGAATACTTTATTCTTTTCTTCTCCTACATCCCTATTATTTTTTTGTATGTTTTGTTTTATTTATGGCAATGCTACAGTTTACAGAGAACACACACACACACAAATATATAACAATTAAACAATCAGTGTTCGAAGACCTCGTCCAGCTCCTCGGAGGGTTGGGTGCATACCCAGGATACAGCACGCATTTCCCCTCTGAACTGCGACACTGAGGTGCTGGAACAGGAAAAACTGGCTGCTCGTGGGTGTCTAGTTTTCCCAATGAGTTCCTCATTAACCTCCTTTAAAAACTTGAGTGCACATTTACCCCAGGCGCCTAGAGTCTCAGAGCCTATTGGCACGAACCTGTATCAACGTTCTAGGTCTCTGTACTTGTTGATTTTCTGGGTCTCCCTGAAGGAGGCTGCCCCGCCTCCCTCCGCTGAGCTGTAACGTAAATAGGTATCAGCCAATGTAGATGCACAGGTGTAATCCCATACGACCTGTTTACCTTCCTTCCATGGCTCCAGGGTGACTCCATCTGGGCGTTTTTGGCTGTTGTCAGGTCTGCACAACTGGGGTTCCCTTTGTGCTGGACACCCAGCTGTAGCCAAACTTCTCTTGATGATGTCATTGACTGCTTCGTGTCTGGCAATCTTTCCTGTGTCTTACGACAGATGAGACCATGACTGCCATGTTGGTCTGCCCGTGCATGGCCGCAAACACACCGGTGTTCGGTAGATATAGGGGCGGCAAGGTGCAGAGCAACACCAATACTTAGGGCCCGATGGTCCAGGCGGGTGCCCAAGGCGGAATTAAGGACTTCCAACAGGAAGTCCCCAGCATGGGGGGCTTGCACAGCTAGGAGACGCGCTCTGTCCTTCTGAGAAGCTGCGCCCAGCAATGCTTTGGCGATGTTGTCCACTATGGGGCTATCCCATTTGGCCTGTTTATCGTCGTTTGGAAAAGTTGGTCGGGTGTGTGAATTGGCAAGAGTGACCCACTGACCAGCTCCTTCCACAAATTTGGGATCACGAATCCCAATGGAGTTCCTTAGGTATTCTGGTAGTATTTCATTCACTAATTCACTTGTAGCACTGGTCGAGGATAAGAATGCCGACAATGCTAACTGTGTCGCCTTGCGAATACCTATACCCCCGAGTCTAACTGGGAGCATTGCTTGGTCCCACTGGTCATCTTGCAGGGAGAGGTTTAACACTTTCATAGTTATTGTCTTTAGGAGTGAGTCGTATTCCGTTAATTTTGGGCTGTCAAAGGAAGGAGCACACCTGAGGAAATAGGTAAGTCTGGGCAAGGCCAGGCACCTTGTAAGAAGGTACAAAGCATCGTGAGCATCCAAAGCCCCTATTCGCGCCTCCATCCTCCTCAGGTCTTTAAGCTTTTCTTCGAGGACTACCTCAATGGCATTCGAGCCCAGAGGTGCCCCTAGCAGCACATTGTCGGTGGGAGCGATCACTTGGGCTCCTGGCAATAAGATTCGTACTGCATCTATGATTGGTTGGCTGGATGAGATGATTTCACACTTTGATGGATTTAGTGTAAGGCCTAACTCTTCTCCCCTAGATTTCATTAGCTGAAGATCTCCTAGCAGGGATTTCTGTGTCCCTGCCAGGGTGCCATCGTCCAGGAACCAGATGGTGAATTCGCTGGACAACCTGCTTGTGACCTCCTTAGCTGCCATGCAGAAAAGAAAAGGGGCAAGTGGGTCTCCCTGCTGGACACCTTCTGCGGAAACAACTTTATGTTCCCCAAACAACAGTGTCGATTCCCTACTGTACCCTGCTGTAACGAAAGGAAGTAGACAAGGAAAGCTGGTTCGAACTGCTTCCAGTACCACAACAACCCTTTTTACCTGGTTGAAGGCATTTTTAGAGTCTAATTTAATTAATGCCTTATTTTCTGGGAGGTCCTTGATATAGGCTCGTGCTGCATAAGCTACTGCTTCATAGCCATGGGGGACACCAAAACCTAGTTGATGAGGTCGAAGCATCGTTGCAGCGTCTATGCTGATTTTTCTGACAGCTGCCCTAGCAACAAGGCGCCGAAGTGTGTTACCCACGGCAATGGGTAACATCCACCATCCTTCTTCTTAAGGGCACAAAGGGATGCTCCGAAGAAGAAGGGTTTAATTGTATCTGGGATCAACCCGGAGAGACAGTCGTTGACAAACTTCGTGATCTCTGACAGTAGTGTCTCGGCAACTTCGCCGAGAACTGAGTTTGTCATCTCCTTGAGGTGCTGAAGTCTTACTCCAGTGTATCCCCCTGCTGAGCCTGGTGGAAATAACATGATGGCTTTGTATACCTCTGACGCTTGGAAGAATAGAGGTCCCATGTCTGGGACATTTGTGTCCCGAGCAGTGGGTTCCTATAGTACTCTGGGAGGGTGCTTCTCTCTCAGTGAGTCGGCAGTTGCAGTATTTCTGGGGGCGATTGTTTCTTCACTGGTAAGTAACTTAATTGCCCTTATTGTGTTGTTCTCTTCAATGTTCTTGGTCGCTTGTGTTCCAAGCTTAAAATTATCATTGGAACTCTTGGGTCTTCCACGACGGTTTTTGCGTTGAGGAGGGATGGGAATCAAGTTGTCAGCTCTGGGGAAATTATTTATTATCCTAGTGACTGATGAGGCTAGTGACTTGCATCCTCTTGCAGGTGCGCCTAAGCAAATATTGCCAAACAGGAGCAAATTATGCCATGTGTGTTGTATACTGTGTTGTATATACTGTGTTGTATATGAAAAGGGTTTCATCTGGTCCAATTCTCAGCATCGTAGCATAAATAGGGAGAAAAAAAATATTGAATTGTGTCAAAAATTTTCCAAAATGACCAAAAACGGTTATCAAAAACACGTGTCAACTGAAATCATGTCTATGACTCTCAGCTATCACAATAGCATATATTAAAAAATATATGTATAATTAGTTTTATTAAAAGAAGTTAGTTTTTTTTCTTATTTATCGGACGATTTGCATGAAACTTATACACCTGACGGCACATAAGCCTATCTGTAAGGGTGCAAAAGGGGCCAGGAAATTGGTTGATGTCAACGTCAGCCACAGATGGCAGCACCTAAGATTTTGTTTTTTACTTATTTATTTCAAGTAACATAAAAATTCTTATAACTCTCATTTTTTATTCAATTTACATGAAACTTACACCTTATATGTAGAGTGTATGTCTCTAAAATGTAGCACAAGCTTTTCTTCCTAAGTTTATTTATTGATTTTATAATAGCAATAAACATGATATATTTGCATAATTTTTTGGGGGAACTTTGACTATTTGCATTAGGAAAACTAAAGATGTTTTGGAAAATCCCTTCCTCCAGATCCTTTATTATATGCTAATGTGACAGAAAAGTGTCATAGAATGATTATATCTGAAAGGTGTGGTTGTTTATAAACACTTGAAAATGTGCAATATTCGTTGAAAAAAATGAAAAAATTAAAAATCTCCCTTTCTATCTATGCTGCAGTACTGAGACTTGGAACAATTGCAGCCCTTTTCATATACAACTAGTCAAAAAATATTGGTTGATGTTATAAATGAGTGGCTTGCACTATGGGTGATCTAGTATTAACTGGATGTAGGGGCAATAGGAAGCATCAAGAGTTATCAATATGGGAGATCTAAAAGGCCCGGCCCCCAAATAAACCTATAAGCAGTGTTGAATAATTGGCTAAAAACAATGTCAGTCTAGAGGTTGATCATAGATCTCCTACACAGGAAAAATGGATACTCCTTTAACAAACTTACTTATTTATTAACCCCTTAACAACCCCCCATATACATTCACACCAATAACAATAACAATAATTACTTTACCACACTATCTTACGTTAAAAGCCTTGGTCCACGTAGGCAGGATACAAGGTTTACACTGTACACAATCTAGGGTAAAGTTCTACTAGTGAAGCCTTGAAGCTTGGGTAGCTTAGGGTAGGGAGACCACGTGGTTCCACTGGGACCCCCTTGCAATAACACGTAATATAAACAAGAGGAACACCTAATTCATACAAAGTATAATACTCTACACATAGAACACGTTTATGCCAGACAATGAGAACGGTACACAGTATACTTAGCTGGGTAACAAAGACACAGAAGTAAAGAAACGAGAGGAAGGGGGAAAGGTTCCTTTCACCACAACACCAGCCCAGAGAGAGCCCAGTTGTTTACACCTTGAACGCCAACAGAGAAGAAGCTTCCAGCGACCAGATCAGGGCTCCCGCATGTGTGGTGCCGAGAGGAGCCTAATTGATCATGCAGCTATACACATTAAAAATCTTCCCCTATGCATCATATTGTTACTTTATTCGTTCTAAGGATAGTTAATCTTGTAACATCGTTATACTTAATCCACAACAAGCTCAAGAGTCTGAATGCTTGTGAGCAACAAGATTCATCCTACGTTTGGCAAGGAAGATAGGAACAAATACACGTCGGCAAGCGTGTCAAATATATGGTAGTTTATTTAGCTCAATTTGACCTCTGGTTTCTAATTGAGGAACCCAGGGTCGTAACACTCCTTCCCCTTCAGAGAGAAAAAAAAATGTGACTACTAGAATAGTAGTCATATTTTTTTGTAAGCGTATACAGAGAATAAAAAGGAAAATCTATGACATAAAAGAAAATCAATCAAACAACAATTTCTCTGCAAGAAAAGTACAAAGGAATTCTCTGAAAGAAAAAACACATACAAAAAAAAAAGGGAAGTAAATAAATTGGACACGGAATATTTAATGTCACAGGAGAACCTACAAAAAAAAAATAAAGCATGACAGTTGGTATATGGCTTCCTGTGGCTCAGATGAATGTTACTCAGGCAACCGGGACAGAGCGTCGGCTATCACGTTGAGCCGGCCCGGTAGGTGGATAATAGACAGATTGAAGTCCTGTAGGTACAATGCCCACCTGAGGATGCGTTTATTTTCCCTTCATCTGATTCATGAAACTAGTGGGTTATGGTCCGTGTACACTTCCACTATATTACCTGTGAGGTAAACTTCGAACTTTTTACATGTTAACACTAGCGCCAACGCCTCTTTTTCTACCACTGAATAATTGCGTTGCGCCTTGTCAAATTTCACAGAGTAATAATATACTGGGTGTTCCACTTGATCATCCCCAGTTTGCAACAACACTGCACCAGCACCCGAGTCAGACGCGTCAACATGAATTTTAAAGGTCGGTCGAACCTTGGACTAGCAAGCACTGGGGCGGAAGCTAAGATCAATTTCAAATTTTTAAATGCCTCTGCACAGTCTGATGACCACTTAAATTTAACGGCCTTCCGCAACAAGTCTGTGAGAGGAGTGGCAACACTGGAAAAGTTCTGACAAAAGCGTCGATAGTACGCACACATACCGATAAACCTTTGAATGTCCTTTTTAGACCGGAGCACTGGATACTCCAGAATGGCACTGATTTTATCTTGCCGAGGTAACACTTTTCCTTGGCCCACTTCATAACCGAGGTACGTCACTGTGCCTTGGCCAAAATGACACTTTTTTGCATTTAAGGTTAGATTTGCATTTTTCAAAACTGTGAACAACTGGCGTAACCTAGCTATGTGGTCAGCCCAATTACTATCAAAGAGCACAATGTCATCTAAATACGCCCGACAATTTGGCACATTAGCGAGCAAAGAGTTCATTAGCCTCTGGAACGTGGCAGGGGCATTACGCAAGCCGAACGGTAACACTTGATACTCAAAAACACCCTCGGGTGTCACGAACGCAGTTAGTTGTTTAGCACGTTCAGTGAGCGGGATTTGATAGTACCCCCTTGAGAGATCGAATTTCGAGACATACGTGGCGTTCCCGATTTCGTCGATGCAGTCCTCGAGACGGGGCAACGGATAGGCATCCACAATGGTCACCTTGTTGAGCTGCCGGTAGTCGGTGCATAATCGCCAGGAGCCGTCTGGTTTGGGGACCAAAAGGCAGGGCGAGCACCAAGAGCCCTGGCTCGGCCGGATGAGGCCGTGCTGGAGCAAGAAGTCGACCTCCTTCCGTACGATGGCCTTCTTTTCCGGACTCATCCGATAGGGTTGAAGGCGAATGGGGGTGTAGTCCGTCAACTTGACATCATGGTAAATGGCATCAGTCTGGGTCGGGACCTCCCCGAACAGACTGGAGAATTCGTCAAGCAACGACTGCACCTCTTCACGTTGGGACATCTGCAAATGGGACAGTCCCTCCTCCACAGCATTCACAGAACTAGAATTATTGAGAATGAGATTAGTTGGGTCCCCAGAACAATCATCCCCTCCCTCACTGGAAATGGAAACATTGGTTAGTGCAATGGGCCTGGGGCCCTGGAACTTCTTCAGCCGATTCAAGTGTACGAGCATTACCTGGTTACGCTTGTCAGAGTGCCTCACTTTGTACGTGAGGTCCCCAGTCTTTTCTGTCACAATGTAGGGGCCTTCGTACTTGTGGGACATAGTGTTCCCTAGTCGAGGCTTTAATACCAGGACAGGGTCACCAGGCTGAAATACCCGCAACTTAGCCTTAGCATCGTTTCGTTCTTTCATATTTTCTTGGGCCTTCCCAAGATACTTTAGTGCAGCAGCCTTGCAGTCCTTGAGTCTCTGGTGGTGTTGCGCAAAGAAAGCCGAACCTTCGGTTAACGTTACGTTCCCTAACAGATTCTCCTGTAACATTTGCAAGGGTCCACGAACTTTATGGCCAAAGACTAACTCAAAAGGAGAACAACCCAGTGAACTTTGTAACCCCTCTCTAGCAGCAAACAAAACATACGGCAAGTTCTCATCCCAGAAGGTGTGGGAACTCTCGCACGATGTCTTCAACATCTGCTTCAGAGTTAGATGGAACCGTTCAATTACCCCCTGACTCTGTGGATGGTATGGGCTGGAAACCTTATGAGTTATTCCATGGTCCTTACAAAATTGTTCAAAATATCAGACTTAAAGTTAGTACCATTGTCAGTTTGCACGACCCGAGGCAGTCCAAAAGTGGAAAAAAATTGCAACATACGAGCAACAACAGTCTTTGCTCGGATGTTCCTTACAGCAAAAGCCTCTGGGTAACGAGTCGTGATACACATCATCGTGATTAGGTAAATATTACCAGACTTAGTTCTAGGTAATGGACCAACACAGTCCATTACCACATGAGAAAATGGTTCCTCCGGCACGACAATAGGCCTTAGAGGAGCTTTAGGTGGAGTCTGGTTTGGTTTCCCAACAAGTTGACAAGCAATACATGCATTACAAAATTTTGCCACATCGCTTTTCAGCTTGGGCCAGAAAAAATACTTGCAGATTTTGTGATAAGTAATATTAATACCTTGATGTCCCTCCATAGGATCATCATGGGCAGCTGACAAAACTCTTTCTCTATAGCAGGTCGGCAACATAACCTGGTGGACTACCTCCCACTCATTTGACAAGGGAGCACTCTGTGGTCTCCATTTTCTCATCAAAATCCGATCATTGTAGTAGTACCCAGTTGCTGCATCTACAATTTCCTCCATAGAGACGGCTGCCTCATGACAATCTGCAAGACTGGGGTCAGCTTTCTGTAACTCACTCAAGGAGGCGTCCAGGCCTTGGTCAGATGCCATTGGCCGAGGCTCAACAGTGTTCTCCTCCACCTCCTCACTACTCTCGGTAGGCGGCGGTGGCAGGCTCTCCACAATGTCCTCGGCCACGTCATCGAGTCGGGCCATGAATGTGTCCGCAAGGTCCACTTGGCTTTCACCACTCGGAAAGTCCCTCGTGTCCTCGGGATTTACCACCTTGGCAAGCACAGGGCTGCCCTTACATTTAAGTCCCATAGACCTGGTCACCGCGCACGCAGGGTACACAACATTATCCTCTGCGGCGGGTGGATCCAGGCAAACCTTAGGGGTAGGCAACATAATAGGCAGTCTGGAGTCCCCTACCTTATCCCCTGCTAAATCATTACCCAATATTACATCAACATTAGGGAAAGGTAGGTACGAAGTGACTCCGACTGTACAAACACCCTTGTGGAAATCAGATTCCAGGGTAACCTTACGGAGGGGTACTGCTCGAGTATCACTAGTGACACCCTCGACCAGTACCACCTCTCCAGTGTCGAGAGTGTTGGCACCTTGCAAAGCACTCTCTAAAATTAAAGTCTGGATGGCACCGGTGTCTCGGAAGATCACCACGTCCTTCCAGGAAGAACCCTCAGACAAAAGTAGTCTCCCTTTCGATAAGAATGGGGTAAGCAGGTCCAACCACTGTGGGTTGGAGGTCTTACTCCCTAACCCTTCAGAAGGCCTCAAGCCCTGTGTCACAACGAGAGCATTGGGTCTTTTTTCCGGGTACAGTTGCCAACAACGGCTAATAACGTGGTTTGGACGTTTACAGTGACCACAGATACGTCGGGGAGAAGAGACATTACTAACAGAATTACCCTTCGGTTCACTCTTAGGTGTCGTGGGGCTAGACAATTTAACAGGGTTAGTTATGTCTGAAACAGAAGGTGCATTAGTTAAAGGGTTAGAATGAGCTGGTCTGGACTGGCTGTGGGTATAAGTTTTGCTACTCTGTGGGGTATAATTATTTTTATTGGGCCTTTTGCCCGCCAACTGGTAGTTTTCTGCCATCTTGGCCAAATCCCCTATTTTAGAATCTACCTCTATCCTTCCTCTAATGTACTGTGCTACATTCTCTGGCATATTATCTATAAACTGTTCCATTAAAATTAAATTCTTCAGTGCCTCGTATGTTTCGGCTTTAGCCGAGCGAATCCATTTATCAAACAATCTAATTTGATCATTAGCAAATTCAGTGAGCGGTTGGTTGTGAGTAGGCCTAAGGTTGCGATAAGCTTGGCGGTGAGCTTCAGGAGTAATTTCATATGCCCTCAAAATTCGTTCCCTGACTTTATCATATTCAAAACACTCGTGTCAGGCATATTTATAAAAATATCTTGGGCCTTACCCCTAAGTCTTCCCTGTAGGATTTTCACCCACTCTTCCTTTGGCCAGGTCATGGACATGGCCAATCTCTGAAAATGGTTGAAAAACCTTTCAGGGTCCGACTCTGAAAATTCAGGCAAGTTATGCTTTTTCTCATAATGCCTGGGGTTTGAATCCCCGGCAGGTGGTGGTCCAGTGGCATTCGCTCTAATTCTAGCCTCCTCGGTTTTGAGTCTTTGCTCCTCTAATTTTATTTTTGCTAACTCTAGAGCTAACTCTCTGTCCCTATGAGCTGCACTTTCCGCTTGGCTAGGCTGGCATAAAGGTGTATCACTTGCCAATAGTTCTTGATCAATACAATGTTGTAATATTTCATTCACCAAAGTCCACTTTTTATCCGCGTCATTTAATTCTAGGCCAAATTCCTTGCCTAACAATACTAAATTAGACTTGGTAAGTTTCTTTATCTCTACCACTGAAGGATCCTTTGCCAGTTCTGCATTTCAGATGCCATCACTAATAATTTTAGCTCCTAGCAAAGAAAAAAATTAAAAAATAAAAATTGGAAAAACAAAAATTTGCACGGCCCCTAACACAAGGCCACACTAACCTCAATCGTGAAGGGATCCAGCTGGGTGTCCAGTCAGTGCAAGAATATCCTTTGCTAGATGAGCTGGGCCCTAGGCTAACACACAACCGTTCTGCGGAAAACAAGAATTTTTAGTTTTGGCACTCAAAAATCTAATTTTTTACAATTATAAAGTTCCTCCCGGTCTGGCCAACCACTTGTTATAATGAGTGGGCTTGTACTATGGGGAATCTAGTATTAACTGGATGTAGGGCAATAGTAAGAATCAAGAGTTATCAATATGGAGATCTAAAGGCCCGGCCCCCAATAACATAAAAAGTGTTGAATAATTGGCTAAAAACAATGTCAGTCTAGAGGTTGATCATAGATCTCCTACACAGGAAAATGGATACTCCTTTAACTAACTTACTTATTTATTAACCCCTTAACAACCCCCATATACATTCACACCAATAACAATAACAATAATTACTTTACCACACTATCTTACGTTAAAAGCCTTGGTCCACGTAGGCAGGATACAAGGTTTACACTGTACACAATCTAGGGTAAAGTTCTACTAGTGAAGCCTTGAAGCTTGGCTAGCTTAGGGTAGGGAGACCACGTGGTTCCACTGGGACCCCCTTGCAATAACTAGTAATATAAACACTAGGAACACCTAATTCATACAAAGTATAATACTCTACACATAGAACACGTTTATGCCAGACAATGAGAACGATACACAGTATACTTACCTGAGTAACAAAGACACAGAAGTAAAAAACGAGAGGAAGGGGGAAAGGTTCCTTTCACCACAACACCAGCCAAGAGAGAGCCCAGTTGTTTACACCTCGAACGCCAACAGAGAAGAAGCTTCCAACGACCAGATCAGGGCTCCCGCATGTGTGGTGCCGGGAGGAGCCTAATTGATCGTGCAGCTATACACATTAAAAATCTTTCCTATGCATCATATTGTTATTTTATTCGTTCTAAGGATAGTTAATCTTATAACAATGTTATACTTAATCCACAACAAGCTCAAGAGTCTGAATGCTTGTGAGCAACAAGATTCATCTATGTTTGGCAAGGAAGATAGGAACAAATACACGTAGGCAAGCGTGTCAAATATATGGTAGTTTATTTAGCTCAATTTGACCTCTGGTTTCCAATTGAGGAACCCAGGGTCGTAACAGTTGACATTGAACAACTTTTAAAAAACTAACTGACCCCCTTAAAGTGATGGGAAAGTGATTAGTGACATCGACGGTGGAAGTGCCTCTTTCTTAGTGACAACAGTGGTGGCGGCATCTCTTTCTTCTTGACACTTGCGGTGGCAGCGTCTCTTCTTTGTGACACCGGCGGTGGCAGTGTTTCTTTCTTCATGACACCGGCGGTGGCAGTGTTTCTTTCATCGTGAAATCGGCGTTGGCTGTGTTTCTTCATTGTGACAGCAGCTCTGCCGGTGTCTCTTTCTTCATGACACCAGCGGTGTCAGTGCTTCTTTCTTCGTGACACCCGTGGTGGAGGTATCTCTCTTTCTTCGTGACACCGGCGGTGGCCAGCGTCTTTTCTTCGTGACAACGGCGGTGGTGGCGACTCTTTCTTCATGACACTGGCAGTGGCAGTGTCTCTTCTTGTGACACCGACGTTGGTAGGGTATTTTTCTTCGTGGCAGCGGCTCTACCTTTCTGACACAGGCTGTAGCATTGTCCCTTTCTTCGTGACATCGGGGGGGGGGGGAGGCAGATTCTGTTTATTCCTGACACCAGCAGTTGCTGCGACTCTTTCTTCGTGATTCCGGTGGTGAAAGTGTCCTCTCCTTCGTGACACCGGCGGTGGCAGCGATTCTTTCTTCACGACACCTGTGGTGGCAGAGTCTCTTTCTTCGTGACTCCAGCAGTGGCAGCGTCTCTTTCTTCTTGACACCGGCGGTGGCAGCGTCTCTTTCTTTTTGACACCGGCGGTGGCGGCGTCTCTTTCTTCGTGAAATCGGTGGTGGCAGCGTCTCTTTCTTCGTGACATCGACGGTGGCAGTGTCTATTTCTCAGTAACAACTGCGGTGGTGGCGTCTCTTTCTTCTTGACACCGGCGGTGGCAGCGTCTCTTTCTTCGTGAAATCGGTGGTGGCAGTTTCTCTTTCTCCGTGACACCGGCGGGTGGCAGCGATTCTTTCTTCGTGACACCTGTGGTGGCAGTGTTTCTTTCTTCGTTATTCCAGCGGTGGCAGCGTCTCTTTTTTTCATAACACCAGGGGGTGGCAGTGTCTTTTTTTTCGTGACACCAGCGGTGGCAGTATTTCTTTCTTCGTGACTTCAGCGGTTGCAGTATCTCTTCTTCGTGACATCGACAGTGGCAGTATTTCTTTCTTAGTGACACAGGCTGTGGCAGTGTCTCTTTCTTCGTGACACCAGCGGTGGCAGTGTTTCTTTCTTCGTGACACCGTGGTGGTAGTGTATTTTGTTTCATGGCAGCGGCTCTATCTTTATGACACAGGCGGTAACATTGTCTCTCTCTTCGTGACACCGGTGGGTGGCAGATTCTGTTTATTCATGACACCGGCGGTGGCGGCGACTCTTTCTTCGTGACACCGGTGGTGACAGTGTTGTCTCCTTCTTCGTGACACCGGCGGTGGCAGCGATTCTTCTTTGTGACACCTGTGGTGGCAGCATATCTTTCTTCGTGACATCGGCGGTGGGGTCGACTTTTTCTTCGTGACACTGGCGGTGACAGCGTCTCTTTGTCGTAACACCAGCGGTGGCAGCATCTCTTTCTTCGTGACACCTGCGGTGGCAGCTTCTCTTTGTTCCTGATACCGTCGTTGGCAGTGTCTTCCTTCGTGACACTGGTGGTGGCAGCATTTCTTTTTTCCTTACACCGACGGTGGCAGTATTTATTTCTTCGTGACTCCAGCGGTGGCATCTTTTCTTTCTTCCTTACACCGGCGGTGGCAGTGTCTCTTTCTTCGTGACACCTACGGGGTCAATTTCACTTTCTTTGTGACACCGGCGGTGGAGGTGTCTCTTTCTTTGTGACAACTGCAATGTCTCTTTCTTCGTGACCCGGCTGTGGCAGTGTCTCTTTCTTCGTGACATCGGCTGTTGCAGCGTCTCTTTTTTCGTGACACCAGTGGTGTCGGTGTCTCTTACTTCGTGACACCGGCGGTGGAGGCGTCTCTTTATTTCTTGACACCGGCGGTCGCGACGTCTCTCTCTTCACTCCCCAGGGAGGCCACCGTCAGTCTCTTACTGACAACAGTATTGGCTGCGTGACATAGATGCAACGATGTGACATTGCGGTGACGGCTTGGCACTAACGGAGGCGGCATGCCATCACAAGCCTGAAGTCTCCAAAGGAATTTGGTACTTACTGCGGGGAACACGGGCCACAGGGATAGAGCCTCGTTGGACGTAGAATAACTGTTTACCAACGTACCTGTTGATGAAACAATCGGGATGATAGCGGTCAGAGTGTATCGTGATCCGGCTTGTACTCCTCTTCACATACCAGAAAACATTCTAAGGAAACTACTCAAGCTTGTACTAAAGAGGCACCCTTCTTGAGCCCAGATGGGCACATGTATAAGCAAGTAAATGGGGTCGCTATGGGTTCTCCCCTAGGTGTCCTGTTTGCGAACTTCTACATGGGTACAATCGAACAGAAGGTCTTAGTTGACATGGACTTCAAACCTGCCATATACTGTAGGCATGTTGAAAACATTTTATCACAGGTACCTGATGTCAGACGTCTGCAGGAGCAGAAGGAGGCATTCGAGCAGAATTCTGTGTTGAGTTTCACTTACGAGATGGAGAAGGATGGGAAACTGCCCTTTCTAGATGTAAGTCACGGAAAGCAGCGGAGGTTTACACACTGCAGTCTACACTAAGGAAACAAACATAGGAATGTACCTCAATGGCAATAGGGTCTGCCCAGACAGGTACAAGAGGAGAGTTGTCAATGCTTACGTCGACCGTGCTCTCAGCCACAGCTCAGCATGGAAGCAGGTTGATGAACTCTGTAGGGTAATTCAGGTCCTACTCAACAACGGCTTCTCTAATGGTTTTGTTGAAGACATCATAAGAAGGAAGGAAAAACGCCATGCAACCTCTGAAGTCAACTAACACAACGCATGTACCCCCTATTAGACTATTTTACAGGAACTTCTTCTTGACAGCTCATAAAACGGAGGAAAGGGGTCCTGAAAGATATTGTTGATAGAAACGTTAACCCTATAGACAAAAATCAGAAAATACAATTGACGATTTACTATAAAACCCAAAGAACAGCCCACCTACTTATGAAAAACTCTCTAGACACAAAGCAGAATGCCTTGAAAGAAACAAACGTCGTCTATGCCTTGAAATGCTCACTTGGGGCCTGTAAGCCCAAAGAACTCTGCATATAGGCAAGACAACAACGTCTCTTCAGGTGATT
This sequence comes from Procambarus virginalis, assembly GCA_020271785.1. Lineage (NCBI taxonomy): Eukaryota > Metazoa > Arthropoda > Malacostraca > Decapoda > Cambaridae > Procambarus > Procambarus virginalis. Next base: position 17,083 of record WNGS01007294.1, read on the forward strand.
AACAATGCATAAGCAACTGGGCTCCATAAAGGAACATATAAACTCCTCTCACAACGAGACCATCACCAGAGAAGTCTTAAAAATAACACAGAAATCATTGATAGGAACAGCGATAGCAGGCGGCTCGACATCTGTGAGGCACTACACATCAAAAAGTCAACACCAGCAATGAACAGCCAATTAATGCACAACTATATTCTACCCACTTCAAGACTCCGAACCAATATAGCCGCATCACCACCTCTCGAGTGGAGACAGCAGAGGATCAAAGAGTGCTGTGGAGCCGGTAAAGAAGTCCCAGACGGAGAGCTCAGGAGCTGTTGCTGCGACGATGGAGTTGACGGATGGTGCGAGGAAGACACATGGAGCGACGGCCTTTGGAGGCGTTGCCAGGGCGAGCGGTGGTGGTTGGTCACCGACGGGGAAGCTTCGCTGCTTCAATTGCAGAGGATTCGAACACTTCTCGCGGGACTGCAAACGCCCTAAGCAGCGGGGGAACGTTGCTTTCGTGAGGGTCGAGGACCAGATGGCCGAGAGGGTGTGGGATGAAACCGTACTGAGTGGGGAGAAAAGAATTCACCCATTCGTGTGTGAAGGAACCGTAAGGATGGGGACGCAGAAGACGCAGACGCAGACCCATCCCGGTGAAGATATTGAGAGACACTAGGGCAGATTTTACCCTGGTGAGCAAAACCCTGTTCCCGAGGGTTACGAGAGTACCAGTGTGGGAGTGGCAAGTGCGACCACTGTGGGAGGCCCAATGAGGATGCCCCTACACCAGGTGACTCTGAATTCTGATTATGGCTGCCAGACCCTAGTGGTGGGGGTCTGTGCATCGATGCCCAAGATGGAGGCACAAGTTATCTTGGGAAATTACGCATGTGGAGGATGTGTCCTCCAGAACCTCGTGAAGGGCGAGAAGTGCTTGGAGCACTATAAGGAGAAAGGCGGAGTGTTAGACGCCTGTGGGGACGAGAAAGGAATCGCCACGGTGGCGTTCCCTGTTTGTGCTGTGATTCCGAGGCAGTGCGACGGGCACGGAGGGTATGGATCTGATAGGGCTGACGAGGAGACGTCCGACGGCCTGGGAATCGATCACCTTTCATGGAACCCAGAGAACGAGTGGAGGGCGAAGGCAGCCCGGATGGTGAGTTACAGGTGACCCTCACCAGTTCTCTTGGGGTGGACCACACTCGTCTTGGGGAGTTGCAGCAGATAGAATTCCCCGAATTGATTCATGAGGCCAAAGGAGGACGTGTTGGTCCTGAGAGGGCCACTCATTTTATATACAGGACGGCATACTGATGAGACAGTGGAGGTCTGTGAGGATGGAAGCCGGAGAAGAATCTCTAGGTACGAGGCACCAGGTAGTGTTGCCAGCCCAGTGCAGAGCGGCAGTGTTGGATCTGTCGCACTCTGTGGACTCTGCAGGTAACCTGGGGGTGACCAAGACGCTACGTAAGATCAGGGATCATTCCTACTGGCCGGGTATGGACGCCGATGTGAGGCGTTATTGTAAGACGTGCTTACCTTGCCAGAGGGCAGGGTAGAGCCAACCCGCGATACCAAAATGCCCCGTTGGTCCCTGTTCCCGAGTTTGGGGCCTGCATTCGAGCATCTGTTGGTCGACGGAGTGGGACCGTTGCCGCGGACGAAACGAGGAAACACCTACCTGATGACAATCATGTGTGCATCAACCAGATTTCCGGAAGCTGTCCCGATGCGGCGTTTGACGTCGAGAGGAGTAGCTGGGCAGCTGCAACGATTTTTCTCTTGGTTGGGAATGCCCAGGGAAATTCAGACGGACTGTGGAAGTATATTCCAGTCCAAGTGGTTCAGGCAGACCGTGACAAGTTGGGGAGTGAC
>WNGS01007296.1:0-21440 GCA_020271785.1 Procambarus virginalis
TAATCCGACTCTCGTCGAAAGAAAAAGGGGTCACTCTGTCTTTACTGATGTTATTTTTGCCAAACCTAAAGAAAACGTACTGCAGTTCTCCAACATCACACAAAACTGTTCATTTTCACTCGGCCATATAAAAATTTCATTGGATCACTGGAAACAAAAATGATTGTCACTTCCTCATCCTGGCTACTCACTCCCTCGTTTCATGGAGTCTAAGAATATCCTCTTCTTTTAAAATAACTATCAACCATGTGTCAATTTCTACAAAAAATTTGGCTTACGTAATACGGTTTAAATTCTCTATAAACTAAGCCAATTCCTTAAAATAAAAGTTCAATATTTCCTCACTAACATCACAGACAACTTTACAAATCTTTTGAACTTTTGAACTTTTCAACATACAGAAAACAACGAAAGGAGCGTGACAGACCTGATCTTTCTCGCAAGAGCCGTCTCAACCACTTGGGTTGGACGGTAGAGCGACGGTCACGCTTCATGCAGGTCGGAGTTCAATCTCCGACCGTCCACAAGTGGTTGGCCGCCATTCCTTTATCCCACTGTCCCATCCTTAATCCTTATCCTGACCCCCTTCCAAGTGCTATATAGTCGTAATGGCTTGGTGCTTTCTCTTGATAGAAAACACCACACACTACTAGAGTGAACTCACCACACACCTTACTGAGTGACACAGCATACTGTTCACTCTGTTCATAATAACACTAGTACCGTACACAATTAATACCTATTAAACCAGAAAAACTACATCATGATAAATGTATAATATACATACATGTATACGGAAAGTGCAATAATGTATTAACCATGCGAGGATGATGAAAAGACAAGAAATAGAGAAACGGCTATCATAATTAGAAAAGGATATCATAATTGAGAAAAATGATATCATAATTTAAAAAAAGGATATCATAATTTAGAAAAGGTTATCATAATTGAGAAAAAGGATATCATAATTTAGAAAAAAGGTTATCATAATGAGAAAAGGATATCATAATTTAGAAAAAAGATATCATAATTTAGAAAAACATATATCATAATTTAGTAAAAAAGATATCATAATTTAGAAAAAGGATATCATATTTAGAAAAAGGATATCTAATATAGAAAAAGGATATCATGATTTAGAAAAAAATATATATCATAATGGAGAATTATTATCAAAATCAAAGCTTAGTAAAAAGTATATTATAATTTAGCAAAAGGTTATATACAAACTTAGAAAAGGAGCATCAAATTTAGAAAGCTATCAAAATTAAGAAAAAAAAAGATATACACAAATTTAGAAAAGAGGACATACACACAAGTCGATAAAGTACACACAATATTAGAACAAAAATAACAGAAAAAAGGTGATTGAAAGGCAGATCTCAAATGCTAAGAAAAGGCAAACGAACTATACTTGGACGCGTATGGAGGCCAGGGTCGGGCCAAGAGCTGGAAGACGACCATCTGTGTAGAGGGAGAAGATATATAGATGGTTAGCTAGCAAGAGGGAAGAGCAACCTAGAAGGCTATCTATCTAAGAGCCAGGGGGAGGCCCAACCCGTCCTCGCAAATTTAATAAGTCAATATTGACTTATTAGTTGCGTGCATAGGTGACATAATTAACATAATAGTTTCCCTTGAAAATCTTCATAGAAAACACCGACCTTACCTAACCTTGTTAGTATGTTAAAATAAGCATCTTATAGCTTCGTATTACAATTGTTACTTAAAACCTATTATAGGTATAGGTTAGGTAATAATTGTAATTACGAAGCAATAAGATGCTTATTTTAACATACTAACAAGATTAGGTAAGGTCGGTGTTTTCTATGAAGATTTTCAAGGGAAACTATTATGTTAAGTATGTCACCTATGCACATATTTAATAAGTCAATATTGACTTATTAAATTTGCGAGGACGGGTTGGGGAGGCCACAGGCCCTATATTATATATATATATATATATATATATATATATATATTATATATATATATAATATATATATGTAGATGTTGTCTGATTTCCAATTCACAGGTTAGTAGATGGAAGTGCTGGTGAGGAGTTAGAGTAGTATGTAGATGGAGAATTGCCAAGATGGAGGGCCAGACTCCGGCTAAGATAAGTGAGGTTAAGTCTGACGGCATCCTAAGTGTGTGTGTATGGGGGGGGAGGGGATTAGTTAGTAGTTAGTAACAGTTGATTGAGAGTTGAGAGGCGGGCCGAAAGAGCAAAGCTCAACCCCAGCAAGCAAAACTAGATAAATACATCTAGGTGAACACACACACACACACACACACACACACACACACACACACACACACACACACACACCACACACACACACACACACACAATTGTCCAAGATGGCCGCAAGTCGTGGAGGACGAAATAGATCAATACCTGAGATTAGACTTTTAAATGTAAACTCTGGTGACCAACATATAAACGAGTTTAGGGAAAAGTTGTGTTACATTCTTGGACCTAAGGACCAGAACATTACGAGCTCCCTGTCACAGGGCCGAGAACATTATATATAAACTCACTTTGCTTGAATGGAAATACGAGCCTAATTTGCATATCACGAACATTCAGATAAGCTCAAGATTTAGTTACACTCTGGGTGGGGGTTTGCGATGACAACTCCGCCATTCGGCCTGTTTAAACTCCCCGACGCCGTAATGGTCCAATTACGAAGCCATTTGGGCATTAATATTAGTTAGTGATGTGGGAGGCAGTTTGATAGGGTGTTACAACGGGGCCAGGCAGCCAGGAGTGGTTATAGAAGCCTCTAAATCATACTTACCATCTCTCTGGCTTAATGCTGAGGTACCCCTACGTAGAGAGAGGGAGGGAGGGAGGGAGAGAGGGAGAGAACTCACCTGACATATACAGACGTGACAGTGAGAGGGGAATGTATGTCAACAGATAGTGTTGGCAATGTTCTCTTATGAGGACATATTGATCTGAGGGGCAGTGGGGGGACTTGATCTGAGCGGCAGTGAGGGGACTTGATCTGAGCGGCAGTGGGGGGGACTTGATCTGAGCGGCAGTGAGGGGACTTGATCTGAAGGGGCAGCGAGGGGACTTGATCTGAAGGGGCAGCGAGGGGACTTGATCTGAAGGGGCAGTGAGGGGACTTGATCTGAAGGGGCAGCGAGGGGACTTGATCTGAAGGGGCAGTGAGGGGACTTTATCTGAAGGGGCAGTGAGGGGACTTGATCTGAAGGGGCAGCGAGGGGACTTGATCTGAGGGGCAGTGAGGGGACTTGATCTGAAGGGGCAGTGAGGGGACTTTATCTGAAGGGGCAGCGAGGGGACTTGATCTGAAGGGGCAGTGAGGGGACTTGATCTGAGGGGCAGCGAGGGGACTTGATCTGAAGGGGCAGTGAGGGGACTTTATCTGAAGGGGCAGCGAGGGGACTTGATCTGAGGGGCAGTGAGGGGACTTGATCTGAAGGGGCAGTGAGGGGACTTTATCTGAAGGGGCAGCGAGGGGACTTGATCTGAGGGGCAGTGAGGGGACTTGATCTGAGGGGCAGTGAGGGTGTTGACCCAATGGAAGGGGGGAGGGGAGCAAGTGTTGACCTAGAGAGGGGAACATGTTGCGAAGCAAGTGGGAGCATGTTGACCTGAGGGGAGCCGGAACATGCTTGTCCGAGGGGAAAATGAGAGTATTGATCCCAAGGAAAGGATTTAACTGAGACAAATGTTCTCTGTTTTACCTCCAAGAAATCGAACACAAGTTTCGAACAACTCCCAAACTTTGCTTTCCAACGGGACGGAGCCGTCGTGTTGAGTAATGGCATCATCCGTTATCACTGATAACGGCTATCATCCCGCCAGTGGGGGGGGGGGTCCCCGTAGCTCAGTGGTCTACAGACTCGGCTCACAATCGGGTGACCCAGATTGGAAATCCCAGGGCGGGTCAAAACAACTGGTCAAAACACTTTGGTTACTTTGTGCGCATGCTGGAGGGGAGGATGGGCACGTTTCCTTTCACCTGATGCACCTATTCACCTATAGCGGGAGCTACGAAGCTGTTGTGGGTGGCATCGCTGGCGAGGTCAGCATCCCTGGCGAGGTTCGCAGGGACGGGATGTGGATAAGCCCAAGGCTTCCTNCCGTCACTGTCTCTCACAGTACCCGTCACTGTCTCTCACAGTACCCCTCACTGTCTCTCACAGTACCCCGTCACTGTCTCTCACAGTACCCCTCACTGTCTCACAGTACCCGTCCACTGTCTCTCACAGTACCCGTCACTGTCTCTCACAGTACCCGTCACTGTCTCTCACAGTACCCCTCACTGTCTCACAGTACCCGTCACTGTCTCTCACAGTACCCCTCACTGTCTCACAGTACCCGTCACTGTCTCACAGTACCCTCACTGTCTCTCACAGTACCCGTCACTGTCTCACAGTACCCGTCACTGTCTCTCACGTACCCGTCACTGTCTCTCACAGTACCCCTCACTGTCTCACAGTACCCCTCACTGTCTCCAGTACCCCTCACTGTCTCACAGTACCCCTCACTGTCTCACAGTACCCCTCACTGTCTCACAGTACCCCTCACTGTCTCACAGTACCCTCACTGTCTCACAGTACCCGTCACTGTCTCTCACAGTACCCGTCACTGTCTCTCACAGTACCCGTCACTGTCCTCACAGTACCCGTCACTGTCTCTCACAGTACCGTCACTGTCTCTCACAGTACCCGTCACTGTCTCCCACAGTACCCGTCACTGTCTCACAGTACCCCTCACTGTCTCTCACAGTACCCGTCACTGTCTCTCACAGTACCCCTCACTGTCTCTCACAGTACCCCTCACTGTCTCTCACAGTACCCGTCACTGTCTCTCACAGTACCCGTCACTGTCTCTCACAGTACCCCTCACTGTCTCCCACAGTACCCGTCACTGTCTCACAGTACCCCTCACTGTCTCCCACAGTACCCCTCACTGTCTCTCACAGTACCCCTCACTGTCTCCCACAGTACCCCTCACTGTCTCTCACAGTACCCGTCACTGTCTCTCACAGTACCCGTCACTGTCTCACAGTACCCGTCACTGTCTCTCACAGTACCCCTCACTGTCTCCCACAGTACCCCTCACTGTCTCTCACAGTACCCCTCACTGTCTCTCACAGTACCCCTCACTGTCTCTCACAGTACCCGTCACTGTCTCTCACAGTACCCCTCACTCTCTCACAGTACCCCTCACTGTCTCCCACAGTACCCCTCACTCTCTCACAGTACCCCTCACTGTCTCACAGTACCCCGTCACTGTCTCTCACAGTACCCGTCACTGTCTCTCACAGTACCCCTCACTCTCTCACAGTACCCGTCACTGTCTCCCACAGTACCCCTCCTCCTCTCACAGTACCCCTCACTGTCTCCCACAGTACCCCTCACTCTCTCACAGTACCCCTCACTCTCTCACAGTACCCCGTCACTGTCTCTCACAGTACCCCTCACTGTCTCTCACAGTACCCTCACTCTCTCACAGTACCCTCACTGTCTCTCACAGTACCCCTCACTGTCTCACAGTACCCCTCACTGTCTCTCACAGTACCCCTCACTGTCTCACAGTACCCCTCACTGTCTCTCACAGTACCCGTCACTGTCTCTCACAGTACCCCTCACTGTCTCACAGTACCCCTCACTGTCTCTCACAGTACCCCTCACTGTCTCTCACAGTACCCCTCACTGTCTCTCACAGTACCCGTCACTGTCTCACAGTACCCGTCACTGTCTCACAGTACCCCTCACTCTCTCACAGTACCCCTCACTGTCTCCCACAGTACCCCTCACTGTCTCCACAGTACCCCTCACTTCTCACAGTACCCGTCACTGTCTCACAGTACCCCTCACTGTCTTTCACAGTACCCCTCACTGTCTCCCACAGTACCCCTCACTGTCTCACAGTACCCGTCACTGTCTCACAGTACCCGTCACTGTCTCACAGTACCCCTCACTCTCTCACAGTACCCCTCACTGTCTCTCACAGTACCCCTCACTGTCTCACAGTACCCTCACTGTCTCACAGTACCCCTCACTGTCTCTCACAGTACCCCTCACTGTCTCTCACAGTACCCCTCACTGTCTCTCACAGTACCCCTCACTGTCTCTCACAGTACCCCTCACTGTCTCTCACAGTACCCCTCACTGTCTCTCACAGTACCCTCACTGTCTCTCACAGTACCCCTCACTGTCTCTCACAGTACCCCTCACTGTCTCTCACAGTACCCGTCACTGTCTCACAGTACCCCTCACTCTCTCACAGTACCCGTCACTGTCTCACAGTACCCTCACTCTCTCACAGTACCCCTCACTCTCTCACAGTACCCGTCACTGTCTCTCACAGTACCCCTCACTCTCTCACAGTACCCCTCACTCTCTCACAGTACCCCTCACTGTCTTCCAAACTATGGGAGCGTATAGAGCCTCCCATGCACTCATTATTCAACCACTTGGGGCTGGACGGTAGAGCGACGGTCACGCATCATGCAGGTCGGCGTTCAATCCCCGACCGTCCACAAGTGGCTGGACATCATCCCTCCCCCCCCGTCCCATCCCCAAATCCTTATCCTGACCCCTTCCCAGCGCTATACAGTCGTAACGCCTTGGTGCTTTCCTCTGATAACTCCATCCGTCTCAGAAACTAGTCACGTATCCCTGTCTCGCCCTGTCCCGGGCTACCTCACCCGTCCCGACCTGGCTCAGCCACCATCCCTGTCCACGCACAGCAATCGTGGGTGTCACCCGTCAATGGGACGACGACAGGTGGTCGTCATCGTGCCAGCTGTGAGGAACGACACATCGCAGCTGGTTCCTGGGGCTGATTAATCCAGTGGTAGAGCCCAGGTTTCCCCAGAGAGACAGATCAGAAGAATGATGAGGTGGAGAATGATGAATTGGACTACGCGAGCGAAAATATGGAGGAAAATAGGAATGAGGGATTGAAGGATAAGGACGAGGAAGGAAGGTATGAGGTTAGGAGGAAGAGAAGTAGATGAAACAAGCCCCCACCAGTGCCACAAGCCAGCTGGCACTGTGTGACAAACAAGCCCCCACCAGTGCCACAAGCCAGCTGGCACTGTGTGACAAACAAGCCCCCGCCAGTGCCACAAGCCAGCTGGCACTGTGTGACAAACAAGCCCCCACCAGTGCCACAAGCCAGCTGGCACTGTGTGACAAACAAGCCCCCGCCAGTGCCACAAGCCAGCTGGCACTGTGTGACAAACAAGCCCCCACCAGTGCCACAAGCCAGCTGGCACTGTGCCTGACAAACACGCCCCCACCAGTGCCACAAGCCAGCTGGCACTGTGACAAACAAGCCCCCACCAGTGCCACAAGCCAGCTGGCACTGCCTGACAAACAAGCCCCCACCAGTGCCACAAGCCAGCTGGCACTGTGTGACAAACAAGCCCCCACCAGTGCCACAAGCCAGCTGGCACTCCGTGATAAACAAGCTCCCACCAGTGCCACAAGCCAGCTGGCACTGCCTGACAAACAAGCCCCCACCAGTGCCACAAGCCAGCTGGCACTCCCAGACAAACAAGCCCCCACCAGTGCCACAAGCCAGCTGGCACTGCCTGACAAACAAGCCCCCACCAGTGCCACAAGCCAGCTGGCACTGCCTGACAAACAAGCCCCCACCAGTGCCACAAGCCAGCTGGCACTCCCAGACAAACAAGCCCCCCACCAGTGCCACAAGCCAGCTGGCACTGTGTGACAAACAAGCCCCCGCCAGTGCCACAAGCCAGCTGGCACTGTGACAAACAAGCCCCCATCAGTGCCACAAGCCAGCTGGCACTGCCTGACAAACAAGCCCCCACCAGTGCCACAAGCCAGCTGGCACTGTGTGACAAACAAGCCCCCACCAGTGCCACAAGCCAGCTGGCACTGCCTGACAAACAAGCCCCCACCAGTGCCACAAGCCAGCTGGCACTGCCTGACAAACAAGCCCCCACCAGTGCCACAAGCCAGCTGGCACTGCCTGACAAACAAGCCCCCACCAGTGCCACAAGCCAGCTGGCACTGTGTGACAAACAAGCCCCCACCAGTGCCACAAGCCAGCTGGCACTGCCTGACAAACAAGCCCCCACCAGTGCCACAAGCCAGCTGGCACTGTGTGACAAACAAGCCCCCACCAGTGCCACAAGCCAGCTGGCACTGCCTGACAAACAAGCCCCCACCAGTGCCACAAGCCAGCTGGCACTGTGTGACAAACAAGCCCCCACCAGTGCCACAAGCCAGATGGCACTGCCTGACAAACAAGCCCCCACCAGTGCCACAAGCCAGCTGGCACTGCCTGACAAACAAGCCCCCACCAGTGCCACAAGCCAGCTGGCACTGCCTGACAAACAAGCCCCCACCAGTGCCACAAGCCAGCTGGCACTCCCAGACAAACAAGCCCCCCACCAGTGCCACAAGCCAGCTGGCACTGTGTGACAAACAAGCCCCCACCAGTGCCACAAGCCAGCTGGCACTGTGTGACATACAAGCCCCCACCAGTGCCACAAGCCAGCTGGCACTGCCTGACAAACAAGCCCCCACCAGTGCCACAAGCCAGCTGGCACTGTGTGACAAACAAGCCCCCACCAGTGCCACAAGCCAGCTGGCACTGCCTGACAAACAAGCCCCCACCAGTGCCACAAGCCAGCTGGCACTGTGTGACAAACAAGCCCCCACCAGTGCCACAAGCCAGCTGGCACTGCCTGACAAACAAGCCCCCACCAGTGCCACAAGCCAGCTGGCACTGCCTGACAAACAAGCCCCCACCAGTGCCACAAGCCAGCTGGCACTGCCTGACAAACAAGCCCCCACCAGTGCCACAAGCCAGCTGGCACTCCGTGATAAACACCCAGGCCCCAGCGGCCACACCCGCCCTGACCAAGCAAAATCACTTCCGCAGTCAACAAGAGACAGAAAAACATTTTTCAGTGCATGAAGAGCGAAGGGGAGGGAACTGGGGGAATGGAGGGAGAGGGGGAGCAGGGAAGGGAGAGGAGGGAGATGAACTGGGACGGAAAAAGGGTGAAAGAAAGGATTGGAGGGGGACTGGAGGAGGGACAGAAAAGATAGCGAATATAGGGACCGAAGCTTTGTTTCGAAGCAGTCCAGTTCCATACCTGGTTGATGGGGTTCTGGGAGTTGTTCTACTCCCCAAGCCCGGCCCGAGGCCAGGCTTGACATGAGGGAGTTTGGTCCACCAGGCTGTTGCTTGGAGCGGCTCGCAGGCCCACATACCCACCACAGTCCGGTTGGTCCGCCACTTCTTGAAGAAAACAGTCCAGTTTTCTCTTGAAGATGTCTACGGTTGTTCCGGCAATATTTCTTATGCTCGCTGGGAGGACGTTGAACAACCGCGGACCTCTGATGTTTATACAGTGTTCTCTGACTGTGCCTATGGCACCTCTGCTCTTCACTGGTTCTATCCTGTATATCCTACTATATCCTATCCATATCATACTTAACCGAACATCCTTATCTTACATATCCTAATTTAACCCAACGCAGCATAACGATTAGAAAGCGAGCTGTACGAAATGTCCGTTAATCACTTAACCGAACTCTAATCAACCAGTTACATAAGGGCGTTTACCCCTTGCTGAGCGCTCGTCAGACCACTGGGATTGGTGATTAGGTACGTGAGCCAGCCACCGTGTATTGTGGACTGGGACTCTGCTGAAACTGATCTACTCTGTGGTCTGATTGGGTTAAGATGCAGAGGGTAAAAACGAACCAATCAGCGTGCTGTATGGCTGATATGTGATGTCTGTGTGGGTGTAAGGTGTGGGTGTGTGTGTGGAGGTGTGTGTGTGTGTGTGTGTGTGTGTACTCACCTATTTGTGCTTGCGGGGGTTGGCTCTTTGGTCCCGCCTCTCAACTGTCAATCAACTGGTGTACAGATTCCCGAGCCTACTGGGCTCTATTGTGTGTGTGTGTGTGTGTGTGTGTGTGTGTGTGTGTGTGTGTGTGTGTGTGTGTGTGTGTGTGTGTGTGTGTGTGTGTGTGAGGAGGTGTGTGTGGTGTGTGGAGGTGTGTGGGGGTGTGTGTGGTGTGTGAGGAGGTGTGTGTGGTGTATGTGGATGTGTGGATGTGTGTGTGTGTGTGTGTGTGTGTGTGTGTGTGTGTGTGTGTGTGTGTGTGGTGTGTGTGTGTGTGTGTGTGTGTGTGTGTGTGTGTGTGTGTGTGTGTGTGTGTGTGTGTGTGTGTGGACCGTGCTGATGTAGGTTGCACCGCCAGGTTTCACAGAGGTCGTCAGGATAAGATTAAAATCTAAGATCAATACTCTGATATCGAGCGAGCCGTTCACTGTCGACGGAGCGCGCGCGCACACACACACACAATCAACCCTGCCCAACCGTTACACCCAGCACCTCCCTACGTAGACCTTAGTAAGTCATTATATGACCTGTACGGTGTGAAAACCAATGAATTAAACAAGCAAATTTTTTTGCCCACGTGAGATAGTCAACCATGGGTGACAAAACCCGTAGACTTTAACGACAGCGTTGCTCTACTCATATAACTATTTCACACAAATATAACCCATCATGATAACAGATATAGAGGCAAAGTTCGCATGCCGCATGGAAGCTGAACTAGATCTAGGTATCCGCCATCTTTGTTTTGGCTATTTTTTTTTTCAAAAAATTGAGGTCTGATAGAAAAATGGCTAACTACCTGTGGCAGGGGGCTAGCGTTACCTGTGGCAAGGGGCTAGCGTTACCTGTGGCAGGTGGCTACCGTTACCTGTGGCAGGGGGCTAGCGTTACCTGTGGCAGGGAGCTAGCGTTACCTGTGGCAGGTGGCTAGCGTTACCTGTGGCAGGGGGCTAGCGTTACCTGTGGCAGGGGGCTAGCGTTACCTGTGGCAGGGGGCTAGCGTTACCTGTGGCAGGGGGCTAGCGTTACCTGTGGCAGGCGGCTAGCGTTACCTGTGGCAGGTGGCTAGCGTTACCTGTGGCAGGTGGCTAGCGTTACCTGTGGCAGGGGGCTAGCGTTACCTGTGGCAGGCGGCTAGCGTTACCTGTGGCAGGTGGCTAGCGTTACCTGTGGCAGGTGGCTAGCGTTACCTGTGGCAGGTGGCTAGCGTTACCTGTGGCAGGTGGCTAGCGTTACCTGTGGCAGGTGGCTAGCGTTACCTGTGGCAGGCGGCTAGCGTTACCTGTGGCAGGTGGCTAGCGTTACCTGTGGCAGGTGGCTAGCGTTACCTGTGGCAGGTGGCTAGCGTTACCTGTGGCAGGTGGCTACCGTTACCTGTGGCAGGTGGCTAGCGTTACCTGTGGCAGGTGGCTAGCGTTACCTGTGGCAGGTGGCTAGCGTTACCTGTGGCAGGGGGCTAGCGTTACCTGTGGCAGGGGGCTAGCGTTACCTGTGGCAGGCGGCTAGCGTTACCTGTGGCAGGCGGCTAGCGTTACCTGTGGCAGGTGGCTAGCGTTACCTGTGGCAGGTGGCTAGCGTTACCTGTGGCAGGTGGCTAGCGTTACCTGTGGCAGGGGGCTAGCGTTACCTGTGGCAGGCGGCTAGCGTTACCTGTGGCAGGTGGCTAGCGTTACCTGTGGCAGGTGGCTAGCGTTACCTGTGGCAGGTGGCTAGCGTTACCTGTGGCAGGTGGCTAGCGTTACCTGTGGCAGGTGGCTAGCGTTACCTGTGGCAGGTGGCTAGCGTTACCTGTGGCAGGTGGCTAGCGTTACCTGTGGCAGGTGGCGAGCGTTACCTGTGGCAGGCGGCTAGCGTTACCTGTGGCAGGGGGCTAGCGTTACCTGTGGCAGGTGGCTAGCGTTACCTGTGGCAGGCGGCTAGCGTTACCTGTGGCAGGGGGCTAGCGTTACCTGTGGCAGGTGGCTAGCGTTACCTGTGGCAGGTGGCTACCGTTACCTGTGGCAGGTGGCTAGCGTTACCTGTGGCAGGCGGCTAGCGTTACCTGTGGCAGGGGGCTAGCGTTACCTGTGGCAGGTGGCTAGCGTTACCTGTGGCAGGCGGCTAGCGTTACCTGTGGCAGGTGGCTAGCGTTACCTGTGGCAGGCGGCTAGCGTTACCTGTGGCAGGTGGCTAGCGTTACCTGTGGCAGGTGGCTAGCGTTACCTGTGGCAGGTGGCTACCGTTACCTGTGGCAGGTGGCTAACGTTACCTGTGGCAGGTGGCTACCGTTATCTGTGGCAGGTGGCTACCGTTACCTGTGGCAGGTGGCTACCGTTACCTGTGGCAGGTGGCTAGCGTTACCTGTGGCAGGTGGCTACCGTTACCTGTGGCAGGTGGCCACCGTTACCTGTGGCAGGTGGCTACCGTTACCTGTGGCAGGTGGCTACCGTTACCTGTGGCAGGTGGCTAGCGTTACCTGTGGCAGGCGGCTAGCGTTACCTGTGGCAGGTGGCTAGCGTTACCTGTGGCAGGTGGCTACAGGTGAGCATTCTAAGAGCAGATTCTATGAGCAGGAACTGGATCATGACCTCACACACTGCATTATTTAATGTCCGATCGTTAGAGTCTTCAAACCTGCCGGTGTGAGGTGCCTGGAGCCTGGCAATGACTTTATTACCTCTCGTGTGCTTGATGATATCCTAATAATGCACCCAAAGCTTGCCAGCGACTGATCACAAGCACGTGTGGGACTCAACACAGTGATTTGCTGATTTATTTATCACCATTCCTTTGTAACCTGGTGTATGGAGGCCTGGTCAACGACCGGGCCGCGGGGTCGCTGAGCCCCGAGTCATATAGTCTAGGGTAGCTACAACATTGTAAATATACCTAAAAATGTAAAAAAAAAATCATAACTAGTTCAGCTTATACTCTCAATTCGCCACATCGTAAAAAATGCAACGGTTTTGCCTATTTAGAAACTTATGAACCCAAGCAACCCACCTAACCTGACGAGGACAATGAATAGAAAACGTCACTATAGGCACAGAGAACACTGTATGAACATCAGAGGTCTGCGGTTGTTCAACGTCCTCCCCAGCGAGCATAAGAAATATTGCCGGAACAACCGTGGGCATCTTCAAGAGGAAACTGGATAGTTTCCTCCAAGGAGTGCTGGACCAACCGGGCTCTGGTGGGTATGTGGCCCTGCGGGCCGCTCCAAGCAACAGCCTGGTGGACCAAACTCTTACAAGTCAAGCCTGGCCTCGGGCCGGGCTTGGGGAGTAAAAAAAAAAAACTCGTTATTCTCCTCTTATTTGCATTTAAACTAACGAATTGGCTTCGGCAACCTCATCTAGTCTGCCCCACTCGTTTATGATAGAAAATATCCTTCTAACAGATGTGAATCACTTGTGTTTCCATTGATATGTCCCCTCGTTATACTCTTCCCTACTTTGAACACTGCATCTATATCTAGTGCACCAATGTCTCTTAGTATCTTGGACGTCTTTATCATGTCTGCCCTATTCGGTCTTCCCTCCAGTTTAGCGTGAGAGGTCCAGTGACCCAGTCTTCCTAACTAGGATCCCATAGTGTAGGAACGTCTTGTTTATTTTTGGAGCTTTTCTTGTTTGGCTTTGCCTTTCTTTAGGTCTGGCCTTTCTGTCTGTCTGTCCAGTATCCTCAAGAACAGTTCTCACTAAGAATGAACACAGTTCATGGAAGATTTTTTTTTGTTCATATTCCATTTCCAAAATGGCCGGTGTTGCCCAAGCAAGGTGATGAATGTCAGATATTGGTTTATGCAACCCGTTCTCGCACTTGCTTATAGTCAATATTGGCTTATTTAATAAGTGCATATGTGATATACTAATTGGTTGTGAGTATTTTAGTTTATCTTGAAAAGCTTCATAGAAAACACCGACCTCACCTAACCTTCTTAGTATGTTAAAATAAGCATCTTATTGCTTCTTAATTACAATTATTACTTAACCTATACCATTGATAGGTTAAGTAATAATTGTAAATAAGAAGAAATAAGATGTTTATCTTAACATACTAAGAAGGTTAGGCGAGGTCGGTGTTTTCTATGAAGCTTTTCAAGGCAAACTAAAATATTCACAATCAATTAGTATGTCACATATGCACTTATTAAATAAGCCAATATTGACTGTAAGCAAACGCGAGAACGGGTTGGTTTATAAACAAATCCACAAGGGCTGTGACTAGGGTTCGAACCTACATCCGAGAGGATTGAGTAGATGCAAACCCACATCACGGCCCTTGTGGATTTGTTCATTTGATGGATCACACTATTGTGATTTCTGTGTGTAATCAATTTATATTTCTTGGTAAATACCAAATTCACCACTGAGAGAATATCCACCTCTCTCATTCTGGTCACCTGTTTGTGTGTCAACATTAAAAAAGTCTCCAGAATGAATGAAATTTACAAACCTGTCGGCCTTTAATTCCTACGTTCTTGCCTCGAAGGCTTCCCAGTCTATCATTTTCAAATTTAAGTCACTCAGAATGAACTATCGTGATTTATATTGATCTTTTCTTATTATAGTGTGTGTGTGTGTGTGTGTGTGTGTGTGTGTGTGTGTGTGTGTGTGTGTGTGTGTGTGTGTGTGTGTGTGTGTGTGTGTGTGTGAGTGAGTGAGTGAATACTCACCTATTTGTGCATGCAGGGGTGAGTGTGAGTGTGCGTGCACGTGCGTACCTATGCGGGCGTGCTGATGGAAGATCAAGGCTGCTGGAGTGGGAATAATGATAGGAAGGGGGGGGGGGTGTAGTAAGAATGAGAGGCGGTGTAGTGCGGGTCGAGTGACGCCAGCACCCCCAGACACTCAAAATGATCACTTACGTAATATCCGGCAGCAGACGGCTTTCAGAGCCGGAGGGAGGGGGGGGGGGAAAGAGCTATTTCGTCCGGCAGAGGCCGGTTTGGATTATCCGGAAAAGGAGAACGAAGAGAGGCTATATCCGGTTAAACAGGGGCATCAACTTCGCTAGATCGGAACATGGAGAAGCAGAATATATATGGCTCGCGTTAGAATGAGGGCAGTGTGAGGGGGGATGGGGCTGCCCCCCCCCTCCCACAAGATTGTCACACATTGAAGTCACATGAAAGAAGGGTGGGGGGGCAGAGGGGGGGAAAGGAGGGGAGGCTGCACCTTATCTGAGAAGATACAAGATGCTTGGTGTGTGATAAGAAACGAGAGATGTTTAACCGAGACAAAAAGAGAAAATAAGACCTAAGCCTATCTACCCAGCCTACTAGCATTGCAGTATCCATTAAATATTACACAACCCATCCTCCTGTTTAGATAGTACCTATTGTAACTATCGTCAATAGTTAGAATTCGTACCTACTTAGCTTTTAGATAGTATACGAACTAGTAAGAAATTCTTAACAAAAGAAAACTTAAATATTCATAGGCCTAGTATAGCACATATAAGTACTATATTAGGCCTAGTACATATATGTACTAGTATAGTACATATATATACTATATTAGGCCTCAGATATCGTGTATTAGGCCCAGGAAGGTTAGGATAGTTTGTGTTTGCAACATAGCCAAATCTTTTCCAGTTTGTCCAAATTCAACAGTACCGATTTCTACTTTCTAATTTCGTTGTACGTCGGTATATGTACTATGGTGCTCATGGTTACTCTAAGTACTACCAAAACACGAGGATGGGCTGTTTTGTGTGAATTTTCCTAACGGTTGAATTCTTGTGCAGGCGAGGAGTCACAATAACGTATGACCATTCTCAAGTCGATTGTGTTACAGTCGACTTGAGAATGGTCCAAGTCGATTGGACCACAATCAAGTCACAATCGACTTGAGAATGGTCCAGGACGGACCGAAACGTCGTCGTCCCTTCACCTTCTAGTGTGTGGTCTGATCAACGGTTGAATTCTTTGTTGAATGGTGTCCTTAAAGTTGTGGAATGATTCCAAATCATTCTTTGTATTCCACTTCTTGACTACGCCACACAGGGTACGGGTAATGCCAATGTATTCCTTCGATTTATTTGTGCTTCAGTCTTCATGCAGGTCGGCGTTCAATCCCCGACCGTCCACAAGTGGTTGTGGACCATTCTTCTTCCACCCCCCCCCGTCCCATCCAAATCCTTATCCTGACCCCTTCCATGTGCTATATAGTTGTAATGGCTTGGCGCTTTCTCCTCAAAGTTCCCTTCCCTTCAGGCTTCCACTTATGTTCTCTTGTTTTACTTTCTCTGAGTTAAGCCTTCCTTGTCCTCCTTGTCTACTCCCCTCAGTATCTTGTATTGAGGGATCATATTCCTTTTCTTCTCTAATTTGGTTGTGTGCTTCTTGAGGTTATCTTGAGGTTATCTCGAGATGATTTGGTGCTTTTTTTTTTAGTGTCCCCGCGGCCCGGTCCTCGACCAGGCCTCCACCCCTAGGAAGCAGCCCGTGACAGCTGACTAACACCCAGGTACCTATTTTACTGCTAGGTAACAGGGGCATAGGGTGAAAGAAACTCTGTGCACTGTTTCTCTCCGGCGCCCGGATCGAACCCAGACCACAGGATCACAAGTCCCGCGTGCTGTCCGCTCGGCCGACCGTCTTCACAAGGTGAAGATTTAAGCTGGCACTGCTTATTTTTTACTGCCAATACTCCCTCCATTAACTTCCCCTATCCCTCACTCTAACCCTCTACCCTCCCCCCCCACCAGCCCCTACCCATCTCTCCTCTTCTTACCTCTACCACACCTATCCCTCACTTCTCCGCTTCTATCATCCTCCATCTTTCCTGTTTATTTTACATGTTCTCTGTTCCTCTTCATTAGCTTCCTTCCCCTGTTTCTCCCTTCCACACATCCCCCCCCCCCACTCTTCCAGTATCCCCACTTGTCAATATTGGTTTCCAAACTCAACTCTTCAGAAGCTGTTCAAACTGCAACTTTGATATCGGAGAATCAATGGGAAAAAATATTCCCCACACATGGTGTGTTTTCGTATGCTAATCAGAGTAGGAACTGAAATTCAACCACCAGACTCCTCCAGGAATTTCTACTACCATACCCTCCTGGAACTCTACTACCATACCCTCCTGGAAACTCTACTACCACACCCTCCTGGAACTCTACTACTACAACCCTCCTGGAAACTCTACTACCACCCCTCCTGAAACTCACTACCATACCCTCCTGGAAACTCTACTAACTACCACCCCTCCTGGAATCTCTACTACCACACCCTCCTGGAAACTCTACTACCATACCCTCCTGGAAACTCTACTACCATACCCTCCTGGAAACTCTACTACCATACCCTCCTGGAAACTCTACTACCACACCCTCCTGGAAACTCTACTACATACCCTCCTGGAAACTCTACTACCACACCCTCCTGGAATCTCTACTACCACACCCTCCTGGAATCTCTACTACCAACCCTCCTGGAACCTCTACTACCACACCCTCCTGGAAACTCTACTACCATACCCTCCTGGAACTCTACTACCATACCCTCCTGTAAACTCTACTACCATACCCTCCTGGAAACTCTACAACCATACCCTCCTGAAAAAAAAATTTCAGCTTATTTAGTTTTAGTTTTGTTTTGCATCTTCCAATATCCTCGACGTACCCACCAACCGGATAGGGAGGTTCGTCAACTGGATAGTTTAAACGTTCGATCAAAAGGTTTTCAACCCTCCACAAAAACTAAGTCGACGCTCCACCAACGATTTAGATCCATACCTCGTCAACTAACCACTTAAAAACTTTGAAAACTCGTCCTGTTTTGGTATGCCTAAACCATATAGTTCCACAGGTATTCAACCATCCAGATCCACTTTCAACTGAGCATCCGAATTCAGGGTCTTCAATGTTCAATATTCAATCCAAATTCAAATCCATCCCACGCCAGTTTCGCCTGGTGGCATGTTCAAGTATCCACTCACAGAGTCACTCAACTCTTTGTGAGTTGAGTGACTTTGAAATGCGAGTGTGGAGCTCCATAAATGAGAGTTATGGAGTACACTCACACTCTCAGCCAGGGGGCCCTCCCTCCCACACTCTGCCAGGGCCCCTCCCCACACACACAGCCAGACCACCACACTCACAGGCAACAACAGAAGCCGATACAGTTCAGAGTGTGGTGCCCCCTCCTCGACTCGAACCACCGTCAACACCGAGCTCAGATGATTGCCAATATTTATAGAGTCCGCATTGTTAGCGGAGACCAAGACTGGAGACCAGCATCCACCCTAGAGCTGTAGTCCACAGCTGGTGAGGGCTCCAATCTTATGTTCTAAAGCCAGGCTTTGTCTTGTAATAACTTGATCTAGCAGGCTATTACGTGTAGCGGCCCACAGGCCCCACACAGCCTGGTTGATCCGGCGCTTCCCACAGGCGAAACTGAGGACACCTCAGACATTCCTTTAGAGACCAACACAGGACCCGACACACCTTCATACGGTAGTTCCGAGTGCCTAATTAAGATGGCCATTAGCGTGCAGGATCTGCAGGTGGCACCAGTAATTACCTTCCTGTGTGGGGGGCGGGCAAAGTCCCCCCTCCGACCATCAGAGCACGCAGATAACAGAACAGGGGGCGGCATGAAGCGTGGAGATTACGACCCTACGATAACAGTATAGGGGGAGCTGGTTGTTCAAGAAGGAGGGGTTAGAGGGGCGAGGGGTTTTAAGGGGGGCTTAGGGGCGAGGGTTTTTTTTTAAGGTTTGAGAGGGTCGGGGGGTTTTAAGGAAATGAGAGATATTCCTTCGCTTACACGTACGACTCTCATTAATCAATGCGATTTCCATCTCACGTCGGCCCCCCCCTCCCCTTTTTCCCCTTCACCCCCCCTTAGTTCCCCTTACCCTCCTATCGCCCCTTACAGCCTCCCCATCTTTATCTCACTCCCTCCGCCTCTCACAAAGAATCGTCCGCATCTCTGCATTTCCTCTCTCGCTCTCCGTATCTCCCTTCTTCCAGGCTTCCTCCCTCATTCCATCCTTGCTCCATCTTCCTCGCCCTTCTCTTTCTCACTGCTCCTCTCTCCATTATCGGCCAGAAATCTTGCGCTTTCTCGTCCAGTCGAGAAATTTCCACGATCGGGAATTAGACTGTCATCTCCCTCTTATACATATGCCCGTCGTCGCCACCATTAAATACTCAATTCCCTCCTCAAAATCACTATAGATTGTGATTATATATAGATTATATATTATATTTTATAGATTATAGCTTCCTTCGCTAAAGCTAAGATTTCTTTAAGGATGGGATGAGATGTTTTCATAGAGACGTTTCTTAGAGATAAACATTACGTTACTTTATGATCCAGTAAGTTCAGTAGAACTTCGGTTTAACTCATTTTTTTTTTTACCCTGTCGTAGCTCAGTCGATTAAGGCAGTGTCTGGGATGCTCCCGGACGCAGGTTCGAATCCTCGTCATGGCCCTTGTGGATTTGTTCATTTGATGCATCACGTTAGTGTGATCTGTGTGTGTAATTGCGATACTGTGAGATATTCTTCACAGTGATTGGGATTGATTCAGTGCTTTTTTAAGTGTTGATCAGTTTTCTCTTTGGTTTCTTTTTCAGAAATTTCCTGTAGCCAATTTAGGTTTTCAGTCTTTAAGACTCTCTTTATCTAAGACTAATCCGACTCTCGTCGAAAGAAAAAGGGGTCACTTGCTTATACTGATGTTATTTTTTGCCAAACCTAAAGAAAACGTACTGCAGTTCTCCAACATCACACAAAACTGTTCATTTTCACTCGGCCATATAAAAATTTCATTGGATCACTGGAAACAAAAATGATTGTCACTTCCTCATCTGGCTACTCTCTCCCTCGTTTCATGGAGTCTAAGAATATCCTCTTCTTTTAAAATAACTATCAACCATGTGTCAATTTATACAAAAAATTTGGCTTACGTAATACGGTTTAAATTCTCTATAAAACTAAGCCAATTCCTTAAAATAAAAGTTCAATATTTCCTCACTAACATCACAGACAACTTTACAAATCTTTTGAACTTTTGAACTTTTCAACATACAGAAAACAACGAAAGGAGCGTGACAGACCTGATCTTTCTCGCAAGAGCCGTCTCAACCACTTGGGTTGGACGATAGAGCGACGGTCACGCTTCATGCAGGTCGGAGTTCAATCCCCGACCGTCCACAAGTGGTTGGCTACCATTCCTTTATCCCACTGTCCCATCCTTAATCCTTATCCTGACCTCCTTCCAAGTGCTATATAGTCGTAATGGCTTGGTGCTTTCTCTTGATAGAAAACACCACACACTACTAGAGTGAACTCACCACACACTTACTGAGTGAACACAGCATACTGTTCACTCCTGTTCATAATAACACTGTACCACAATTAATACATATTAAACCAGAAAAACTACATCATGATAAATGTATAATATACATACATGTATACGGAAAGTGCAATAATGTATTAACCATGCGAGGATGACGAAAAGACAAAGAAATAGAGAAACGGCTATTATAATTTAGAAAAAGGATATCATAATTGAGAAAAATGATATCATAATTTAAAAAAAGGTTATCATAATTTAGAAAAAGGTTATCATAATTGAGAAAAAGGATATCATAATTTAGAAAAAAGGTTATCATAATTGAAAAAAGGATATCATAATTTAGAAAAAGATATCATAATTTAGAAAAACATATATCATAATTTAGTAAAAAAGATATCATAATTTAGAAAAGGATATCATAGTTTAGAAAAAGGATATCATGATTTAGAAAAAAATATATCATAATGGAGAAATTATTATCAAAATCAAAGCGTAGTAAAACGTATATTATAATTTAGCAAAAGGTTATATACAAACTTAGAAAAGGAGCATCAAAATTTAGAAAGCTATCAAAATTAAGAAAAAAAAAGGATATACACAAATTTAGAAAAGAGGACATACACACAAGTCGATAAAGTACACACAATATTAGAACAAAAATAACAGAAAAAAGGTGATTGAAAAGCAGATCTCAAATGCTAAGAAAAGGCAAACTAGAACTATACTTGGACGCGTATGGAGGCCAGGGTCGGGCCAAGAGCTGGAAGACGACCATCTGTGTAGAGGGAGAAGATATATAGATGGTTAGCTAGCAAGAGGGAAGAGCAAACGTAGAAGGCTATCTACCTAAGAGCCAGGGGGAGGCCCAACCCGTCCTCGCAAATTTAATAAGTCAATATTGACTTATTAGTTGCGTGCATAGGTGACATACTTAACATAATAGTTTCCCTTGAAAATCTTCATAGAAAACACCGACCTTACCTAATCTTGTTAGTATGTTAAGACAAGCATCTTATAGCTTCGTAATTACAATTGTTACCTAACCTATTATAGGTATAGGTTAGGTAATAATTGTAATTACGAAGCTATAAGATGCTTATTTTAACATACTAACAAGATTAGGTAAGGTCGGTGTTTTCTATGAAGATTTTCAAGGGAACCTATTATGTTAAGTATGTCCCCTATGCACATATTTAATAAGTCAATATTGACTTATTAAATTTGCGAGGACGGGTTGGGGAGGCCACAGGCCCTAT